>SNQN01006842.1:0-36282 GCA_008642245.1 Bassia scoparia
CACGGTGTTATGTGCACAGTAGTGCTAGATTAATATTCTTGTATTTGCTTTTGCTCGGCTATGCATTGCAAGTTCCAGGAACCGAAGAGGACTAGAAAGATGGCAGCCAAAGACTAATTGCACGACTTTCATACGAAGCGAACATTATGTGACGGACTTCCGATTCTTTAGAGACTGATCTATTATGCGATCCTTTGACAGCGACGATATTCCATTGAACGACTTCAATTCAAGTGGGCACTCGAGGTCATGAGCTAGGGTATCAGTTTCGCAACTTTGGAGCATCTATCTGCGCAGATCTTACGGTCAGTTTTCGGAAGAAAGAACTGCTAGGCAGTAATCGTAAGTTGCTCAAATTCAAGGAGTCCCGTCATTTCTATTCGAGATACAAGCAAGGTCGAAGAAGAGAAAATGGGTATTATTCTAGATGCAACATTGTATCGAACTTAACGTCTCTTCAGGCCAAAGGAACGCTGTCTTGCATTGGTCTACTCATTCTTCATTGTCATTTTGGAATATTCCAATGTTTGACAGTTGTGTCTTGCCATCTGTGAGTACATTTGCAGTAGCATCATTTGAAATTCTTTGGAGTCTGGAATGTTTTTGGAATTGTACTTTTCTTTAGATTAAACAAAGTCAGTATGTTGTGGAGTGTAAGAAGATGTGATGTGGAATTGGTTGGTCGGATGTTGAAAGTTAGGAAAGTATGGGTTTGAAACAATGGATTGGGCTTGGAAGGTAAACTATTGGTATTTTACGTTGGAGGGTGTGTTTGGCTTAATGTTCCATTTGCTATGTGCAATGGATTGGTGTGTTTTGTGTCTGAAGTGAGTTGGGTTTTCATTACTTTATGTGATGACATCGAGTATCATAATATTGTCAATGACTAACGGCGTATTTGTTTGTCGTCACATTTAGCAAGGTTCGAATCAAAACGGAACAGTCGAAAGGTGTCGTATTTTCGCTGGTTGCGAGCATTAATTTATCTAAACATTCGAGGTCTGTTTGGTGCTAGTGTAGAATGCGTGAGCTTGCCAAGTGACATGTATCATTATACTGGGAAATTTAGATGGCATTACTAAGAACATTTTTTGATGTTTTGCAATGTTCTCTCTTGGTACTTGTATTAAGGAATTAGCAAGTCTGCAATCACGCATTCCTAAATTTGTAATGAGGTATCGTTTCTTTCGCTTAAACAGAGAACTGCAATGTACGATGAGGTATGCATTAAATAGCGCTGTCTGGCTCTATCCACATTATGAGTTCTAGATTTGAATAAATGCAAATATGGAACCGATTAACTCAACACCATGGGTTTTCTTAAGCACCTTATTAAATTGACTAACAATCAAGTTGAAATCGCATTGTCCATTGTAGAAGTCTTCGTTTGTTATAATTAGCCCCACCTAGTAATCATTGCACTTTCAAAAGGTCCAAAATCATAGGACTCTTTTGAATTCAATTGTTATGTTAACTGGCTTTGCCTGTATTTCCGCCTTAAGGCTGATCTCGAAGTATAAACCACTTACTCCAACACTGGAGAACAAGGTGTCTAGACCGGCGTGGACTCTATTTCGGAGAGGTGGAGCCAAATGCAGCTATGGCCAATTCAAATGAAAAGTTCGACTGAGATTCGGAGACTCTCAATTCTGTTATAATCCCCAGTATTTTCAAATTATTTTAAAAATATGTTTTCTAATAAATTATTATAGTTTAATGTATATAAGATAATATTTATTGAAGGCTAGCGGGCGATATTTCGTTTGGTGGGTTACATTAGATTTATTTGTAAATTTACTCTGTAATTTTTTATTATTATGGTATAGTCTGTATTCTTCTTTTCTTCGAATCCCGCTGGTACTTGGTTACTTGATTGGACGTGGGGCCATTAATTTGGCACCAATGTTTCGGGCGTCCGTGAATAACCTATATAGGCACGGTGGCGATCCCTCAATTCGACGACACACCCCAACGCATTCATATGCGGATTCCATGGCTCAACTCCATGACACTGAAGTTGAGGTCAACGCCCCTTGCCTAAGGCGGGGCGGAGCCCTACAGTAGCTACTATATTAGAATGTGAAATTGCAGCAGGAGCCATGATAAAATAGCGTCAAGCCAAGATATGCAAACATGTATTACCGGAAAGTTAATAGTCGCTACGTAGAAAAGAAAAAGTGCCAAAATTGGATGTTAGTCAAAGTATTTAATTGTTATGCATTTCATGATGATAGATTATTTAATTGACATATGACTTGATCTAATGTGACCATTAAATTTGTGGATGACAATGAACTCCACTACAAAAAAACACGGCCTATTGTGATGCTTTTTTTGACGGACAGTGTTGCAAAACAGCGTCACTATACGCTTGAGTGACACTTAGGTGAGAACTATAAGAATTTCATGTTCTACAACTATAGCTTTATGTTCTACAATTTTAACACTCATGTTCTAAATTTTTAGTTTCATGTTCTACAAATTTAATCTTTATGTTCTGCAAATTAAAGCTCATGTTCTACGCATTTTACAACTTTCTCTCTCCTTGAGCCTAGCCTAAACCATTGAACCCAACCCAACCTAGTAGTAGCCCGAACCACCAAACCACCACACCACCACCACCGTATGCCTATACCACTGCTTCACCAAGTCACCATCACCACTCTCACCACTCCCGCACTGAGCCCAGCTAGCCACCCTCACCCCACACCTCTCTCCACCGCACCACCACCCTCACCCCACGACCACACCCTCACCAAAAAACCACCAGCCACTGCAGCCACACCTCCCTTCGAAACCAGCAAACCACCAATTGCTAACCACCGCACGCACAAGTAGACACCAATTGTCACCCACGTACCACCACTACAAATCAAACCCCTAAACCTAATTCAAACAATTAAGATGCGGTGAAGCTGGTTTGGGGTCGATTCGAAGGGCGAGCAAGGTACGGCGGGTGGTGCAACGGCGAGGCGCCTGGGTTGGGCTTGATTCGTATGTAGTGGGGGTCGCGATTTGGTGTTTCGGTGGTTTCATTTAAGGGTTGCGTCGGTTCATATGCGGTGAGGCCGGTGTTGCGAAGGTATAGTGTGGTGGGGGCTTGCTTCGATTCAGGCTACATCGGCAGCGTTGGTTCGGCGGTACCTAACGTGGCATTGGAGTGAGTGGAGTGAGAATGGGAAGCGGGAGGAGAGAGAGAGTCAGTGAGGAAGGATAATGGAAAAAAAAACAAAATCAAGTGAAATAATGAACGATTCAGATTTGTTTGGGTTTATTTGGATGGCCTAGATATTAGTTCTCATAGTTCTCATTACAAGGAGGGTTCTCATATGAACCTAAACTACTATATAATATATATATTTTTATACAATAATATATATATATATATATATATACTATAATATATTATATATATATAATATATATATATATAATATATTTATATATATATTATAATTATAATATATATATATATATAGTCAGGATCAATGAAAACCACATGTTATATGAAAACGTGAAACCAAAATAAATGGGTATAGGATCATGTGAAAACACAAACTTAGGTGAAAACTAAAACTTTTAATCTTGACCGTAGGATTTCAGAGAGACGGTCACGATTTAATTTATTATATACTTGTATTTCAATCTGGGGTACATTGAAGGTTTAAAGGGTATGCGTGTACTGTTCATCCACAGTAGCTGTAAGTCTTTGTGTACCCTTTACTGCTTGTATGTATACCTTAAATTGTAAAATGTACCTATTTATTTTGGTTTTCTTTTTTTCATATAACATATATGCACATGTAATGCAACTATATACTATACAAACCAAGCCCACAACTTAAAATATAATAAATGCATAATATATATTAATAATAGGGGCTTCAAGCCATAATCCAAATATATACATCCTATTAAGGATATGGGAAACCAAAAGGAACCTACAACTGTATAATTAGTAGAAAGATGAAGCCAACTAATAAAAACAAAAGAGATGGCCATCTCGGCAACGGATATGCACACAACAAGAAAATAGATTTCGGCCGACCGACCGCACCCGACATATTTTCGGTCGGTACTACCGACTATTTCCGACCGCCTTCGTCGGTGAACTTTTACCGACTGAATTTTGTGCGGCAATACCGACCGAAACAATCGGTCGTCACCGACCGTTTTTAATGGTCGGTAAACTCTCAGCTTGCACCCACATACACCAATTAACCGCCACTTTTACCGACCGATACTTCGGTCGGTATCACCGACGATTTCAAGAATCGTCGGTGATACGACCGAAGTATCGGTCGTAATATATTTTTTTAAAATAACTTGCTTCCAGTGTATGTTGTATGGGGTAAAAAAATTGATTTACGACCGAAGTTTCGTCGGTATCACCGACCGAATTTGTATATTGGTCGGTATCACCGACTGAAAATGTCGTCGGTAAAATTAATTTTTTTTAAAAAAAATACTCGCTGCTTGCTTTGGATCGTCAGTTCGTGACATATCCTTCAATGTTTTCATTTCAAACCCTCTCACTCACAAGTCACAAACCCTCCTCTCACACTCAAACCTCTCTCACTCACAAACCGTCCCTCACTCTCACCGGCACCGGCAAAGGCACCGGCACCGGCGACTCTCTCTCTCTTGCTCGCCGCCGCACATCTCTTCTGCTCGTTCTCTCTCTCTCTCGCTCCTCCTCGCCGCACAGGTCTTCTCTCTCTTTCTCTTTCTCTCTTTTTCCTCGCCGGCGGCCCAACTTGCTCGGAACCTTGATCGGCGCCACCTGACCACCTGATCGGAGCCACCTGCGCCACCTGCTCTGCCAACTTCCACCGTGCCTTTCATCTTCTTTCTAAGGGGTGAGTTTTCTTTTCATTTGTAATCAATTATCACCAATTTGTTCTTTACTTGTTTGAATCTGTGAATTTTGTTCAGTGATTTTGCTTCAAGTTTTTGCTTTAATAAATATTACGAGTGTTTCAATTGCTACTTAAGTGGTTATTCGTTTGATACTTAGAATTATGATTTCAATTATTACGGGGCTGCTATTCTAATTTCTTGAATTTTTTGCTTGAATTTCTCAAAGCCCAGCTCGTAATGGTTTGGATTTTTCTTTTGTACGATTTTAGTCGTTTCAATTGTTGTTGTCTTCTTTCAGTGATTTTCCATGTTTCTCATTTTTGGGTTTTATATCTCTTACTTTTGACAAAGTCTACATTATTTTTGTAATATTACGTTCTGGGTATTCTCTTCTATGGTTTGCAAGCAGTTCTCAAGTTAGATTTAATCTTTTTATGTGGAAAACTAAAAAGGTGGAATCTTTGTGTTGCTTGTTTTGAATATCTACTGTTTGTTAACTTTACTCTGAGAGTTGGTTAGAATGAAAGAGTTGTTACTTTTAAAAGTGTTGATGTGTTTGTGTTACAACTATTCCGTAGATATATAATTTTATTAATAGAAAATCGCTTTAATTTTGAACTTGTAAAACTCGAACTGAAGCTAACTTGAACTTGTAAAATTAGGGCGTGTTCGGCGTCATTTTTTATGTAGTTTTTATATTCAATGTTAGAAAATCGACTTGAAATAAATGTTGTATAAGTACATATGAGTAGTATATGGTACGGCTGAATAATGTGCAAGATAAATTGTTACCTTTATTAAATAAAAGGAGAAAATAATGCTCTAAAAGAATTAATGAAGGAAAGAAATCCAATATGTTTGGAATTACTATATATCGGTGAATTATTCTACTGGGTATGTCGTTAACAATTGGATCGTAGGGTTTCAAAATAAAATAAAATAGAGATTGGTTAAGAGATAAAAAAAATAAGAATGTACCCTAATCTATGTTATTTAAAGAAGGTTACTCCCTACTTAATTACACTCATCTTTCCTATTAAATGAAAGTTTTATAATTTTTTAAAAAATTAGTTTTAGGGGAAAAACATAAAAAAAATTAGAAGTGAGTAATAGAAAATTAAAATTTAAAAGCCAAATTTTAGATATTAGGGAGTGGAACGTGGGGAAAGGAAGTTTTGATAAGTCTTGGCTTTTTTTTTTGTCAAGGATGGAAGTTAACATCTTATTAGAGGTAGGTATAAGCAGTTTTTTATTTAAATTGAATTTTAGGAGGGATTGCACATGGAAGCTGGATTGAGGATTTGCAAGCCTCTCATTAAAACAACTTCTCTATTAGTAAAAGAGATTAGTGAATTGGTATGTAATTGCCTAATTGGTATATATATGTAATTATTGTTTTAATTATTGATTAGTGATTGGTATGTAATTTAATTATTGACTATAAACTCATTCCATATACAATTTAGTCACAACAAGAGATTCAAGATCAATTGATGATATAAGAAAAATGAAGAAGAAGCTTGATTATAATTGGAATGGCTAGATGTAAATGGGAATGGCTTTGAACTGATATTTTTATGGCTTAGATAGGCTTGCCCAAAATGAAAAGGAAAGGAGCGTGAGTGGAGATAATAGACGAGATAATAAGCACATGCTTCGGAGTGAGTTCATCGAAGGGGTGAATGAGTTTGGCTTCGCTCAGCAGCACCCTACCTCAATGATAGGACAAGATAAGATTCCGTTGTTCGGTGATAAAACTTGAAGTACTTGGATTGCCTGACTTAAAGGTACATTTGTATAGGAAGGTTTTATGGAGACTACTATGAATGGTTAAGTCACGGTGAAAGGTGAGCAAAGGGTCCACCTCGTCTCCTACTCAAACGAATCCCTACCGAGAAATGGTGTGTCGATGCCTTTGGAGACGTGACCATCATTCCTTGAGAGGACTCTTAGTCGAAGAAGAACCAAATGCGGAAGCGAAAAAGTTCTTCGAGTTGCTCAAGTTAGCCCAAGAGCCGTTGTATGATGGGAGCAACATCTCGGTGTTGGAGATGGTTCTAGAATGATCAATTTGAAGTCTGAGTACAACTTGCCACACAGGTGCGTAGATGGTTTTGGTCATTGTTGAGTGATGCGCTCCCCACGTCCCAAACACTAAGTGTAACACCTAATACGACACAAGAAGGTACTCAAGGATTAGAGCTTCCTCATGAAAAGATACACGCATGCCCAAAAAGATGTATGTTGTATTGGAAGGACGATGCCGAACTTGATAAGTGTCGTCATTGCGGGTCGAATCGGTACAAGAAGCTTTAAAAACTAGTAATGGTTTGATTTGTTTAGAAGTTAGGCTCGAAAAACCTCTAAAAACGACCAAAAATGGCCTATTACGACCAATTTGACTTTCTCGCGTCTTAACGTGTCCGAATTTTCTGTTATTAAGAACTGTTTGAACTAACTAAACTATTTGCAGGATAAATTTAATGAGAAGATGTCTGAGTCTCAGGCCAGTGGCTCGTCACCTGATCCCAACCAGTCTTTTTTGACACGGTTGGTGGCTTCAGAAAGGGGGAGGTTCATGGTTTCGGCAAATTCGGATCCTCTCTCTATTATGAGAAGCCCTCGCGAGGCCACGCTGCATCCACCAACTCTCCATTACTTTCAGCTCAGTTGGCAGACATGTCCGAGCATTTGGAGGAGTCTGAGCAGCTTCTGATGGAGGAAAGGTGCGCTAGGCGAGAGATGGAGGAGAAGCAAAAGCAACAAGAAGAATACCTCCAACAGATGAAGGCTCAGATGGATGCTATCATGAGGCGGTTTGGTGGTCCGTCTTCCTTTCCCGGAGGTCCAGAGGATGGGACAGACGGATCAGGCGCTTCTGGAGCTTTTGTAGCGTCGTAGCAGTTCTTGCTCAGATTTCGATCTATTGTAGCATATCTTTTTATAAACAAACAGTTACATTGTTACTTTTAAATTAATTTCTAGTTATTAGTTTCAATATATAAGTTTATTCAATTCGTTTTTAAATTGATTTCTAATTATTGTTTATTTTTAATATTTTCTTTGATGCAATAATTTTAGAAAAAATAAATAAAAAACAAAAAAAAAACAGCAACAAAAAATTAAAAAAAATTAAAAAAATAAAATAAAAAAGGTCATGTTTACCGACCGAAGGTCGGTCGGTAATACCGACCGATTGGAGCATCAGTCGGTAAACATAACCTTAAACCCTCCACAGATGGAGGGTTAGGTCATGTTTACCGACCGAAGGTCGGTCGGTAATACCGACTGATCCTCCAATCGGTCGGTATTACCGACCGACCATCGGTCGGTAAACATCACCTTTCCCTCCATTTTGGAGGGATTTATTTTGGTCGGTAAATCGGTCGGTATATGGTCACCGACCGAAAATCGGTCGGTGAAAAGGATTTTACCGACGAAGGAAAATCCGACCGACGTCACCGACCGATTTTCGGTCGGTAAAGGGTGTTACCGACCGAAAATCGGTCGGTGATGGCGGTCGGCCGAAAATGATTTTCTTGTAGTGGCAAATCCGTAGTACTACGCAAAGGCGACATAGCCTGTAATAAAAATCTACAAACCAGCAGCGACATGTATGTAGTAGCAAAAAGAGATATATGTCGTCACCTACTATACCTAAATATACAAAAGGACTAGTAGTTCATTCAAGGATTCCATATATACCAATGTTCTATTTGCAAAAACAACTTGAAATCTATCAATATTGGCGCACAACTTGTATCGTTTAGTAGATCATTAACCTTGAATGAAAGGGGCGGGAATGACATTAGTCTTGACCATTCACACTTGGATTATCCGGAATCTACAACATATAAGAAATAAGGATATGTCACATAACAACACTTTATTATTGACAAAGATGATGTTGAGAAGAAGCGAGGAAGATGAAGAGGCAAGGAAATTCAATCATAGGTTCAGGGGTATGCACCGTAAAAATTTACATATCACAATCAAATAGATTAACAGCACAAATAATTTAGCATCGTATACATTTTTAGTACTAAAATTTGCACTAATTAATTAAATTTACACCTAAATACCAATTATCTATGAAAACATCTAACATACAGAGAGAAATGAACCCAAACAAGGGCGCCCTCGAAAGTATCTCCGCATTTTGAGAGCCGAGCATGCTAAGAGCCGGCTGCTTTCTCCTCATATCCCGGTCCCTTCCACTTACTTAAAACAAGTAAGGAAAGTCAACGACTCCCTCTAAACTGGAGTTAGAGCATGGATCCTCCAGTTCGATTATTATTATTGACTTGACTTATTATTATAAAAACTACTCACTATCCTACAAGACTTATTCTTCTTTTCCCTGCTGTAAGGAAAAGCTAAACAGAAGCACATCAGGGTGATGGAGTCGAATTACTTATCCCTCGGTCTATTCGTGAACTATCTCTCCAGGGATTTTGCGACATCCAATCTATTCGTGCCCTAGTTTTTTTAATTTTATATGTGTTGAGTTTGAAGTGTGGCCTTAAAGTCATCGAATAACCATTAAGTGATTAATCCCCCCCTCTCTCTCTCTCCCTCCCTCCCCAATCCCCCCCCCCCCAACATCCCTCCTTGTACCACCAGCTCTACGGCCAAAAACTAGGGCAGGTTGCTGTACGTGCTTGGCTTTGATTCATTGTTATGTGCTTACTGGTAGTAAAAATCTTCTATAGAAGAGAAGTGTAATTTTAGACCGTGTGCCCCCGCGGGGGGCTTGGGCCTACGTCGGTGTGTAGTTGTGTTGTGGGCCTGAGCCACAGAACCCGCACGTGAGTGCTTAGGGGAGTGTTGTCGAGTAAGGGGATCGCCACCGTGCCTATAAAGGTTAATCACTAACGCCCGAAACGTTGGTGCCAAAACTATGGCCCCACGGTCTGATCCAGTAACCAGTTCGTGGGTTCGGGGACATGGTTTGGATCGAATTTTTGACCCAATCCACCCGCATGTAGCGGCCTCTACTCGGTCTCATTGTAATTCCATTCAAATACGATGATTGGATGCACGCAACTTAGCAATTTCAAACCTTATTCGCGTTGTAATCCTAAATTTACTATAAAAAGTGAGCATATAAACATATTAGTATTGACAATAATAATAAGTAATAACGAAAAATGAAAATGACATTGATAAAAATGAAAATGAGAAGATTAATCCTACATATTTACATGCATCAACTGAAAGGTAGGTTTCTACATTTTATTAGTTTAATTGAAACTCGTCATAGTTATTAATCAAGTTAAAAGAATGCGAAATGGAGGTTTTAGTTGAGCAACCTCAAGGTTATACCTTGATTTCGCTTTGTCAATTCGATTCAAAACAGCGCTAGAACTCGTATTTGTATGCTTTAATAGCAAGAGAGTGTAAGTGAGAGAGTGAGAGAGTATGTGAAGCTTGACTGCGTATGCCGTCCTCGAAAATGAGGCCAAAGGAGGGTATTTATAGGCACGAAAAGGCAAAAACGAGCGTATATACGCTCCTTTATTTCCTACCTTCTTTACAAAAATTCCGTTTCTTCTTGATTCTTCTCGGATTGGATGAACCTAGACACCCCCTTTTGCAAGAAAATACGGTTCTAGGGGGTTCTAGAACATTCCATGTATTTTTTTGGTATTTTAAAGTATTTTCTTTTTTAATGTATTTTTTGTGTATTTTGATTTTTGTAAATATTGTAAAATTCATAGAAAATTATAGAAAAATCGGAAAAATAATCTAAAAGTACTGGTGAACTCAGAAAAATGAGAAATCGGAAAAATTATGAAAATCACCCGTATAAATTATTTTAAAAAATCCTACAACTAAATAAAATTTCTAAACAATAGAAATAAATAAAAGAATAAAAGAAAATATTTTTGCCTCTTATTTGACCCTTGAAACATGATTTCGAGCATGACTTCACATATTTCAAGCTATTTACGAGTTAATTGCGTCTTTTCCGAATCAAATTGATCACGAAACGTGGTATGTTTCATCATTGGTTACTCATTTGGGAGAGACATTTAGGTGTCTAAGAAGCCCAACTTTGACTGAGTCTAGAGAGATGAAAGCCTCGTAAGACGAAAGTCAAAGTATTCGACTCGGGACGGAGAGCAACTCAAGACATTCTGCGACCCTGAGTTGCCTTTTCGCCGGTACCTGCAAAACAAGGTTTAGTTTACTTGTAGCCCGTGTCCGGGCCGTGCCGTCAGATTTCCTTGGATGTGCATGTATCCTTGGAATGATTTGCTTACGTAGGAATTTCTTGTGCCGGAGAAAATTCTGAACCCGAGAGAATGTGTGTATGCGGAATTTCTGGTGCAGGAGTAAATTCCAAAACCCGAAAGAGTGTTTATGTGGAACTTCTGGCACGGGAGAAGATTCCAAAACCTAAGAGAATGTGCGTATGCGGAATTTCTGGTGCGGGAGAAAATTCCGAAACCCGAAAGAGTGTGCGTCTGCGGAACTTCTGGCACGGGAGAAGATTCCAAAACCCGAAAAGATGTGTATGCGGAATTTCTGGTGCGGGAGAAGATTCCAAAACCCGAAAAGATGTGTATGCGGAATTTCTGGTGCGGGAGCAGATTCCAAAACCTGAAAAGATGTGTATGCGGAATTTCTGGTGCGGGAGAAAAATCCAAAACCCGAAAAAGATGTGTATGCGGAATTTCTGGTGCAGGAGCAAATTCCAAAACCCGAAAAGATGTGGGTATGTGGAATTTCTGGCGCAGGAGAAAATTCCAAAACCCGAAAAGATGGAATTTCTAGTGTGGGTGTAAATTCCAAACCCGAAAAGATGTGTATGCGGAATTTCTAGTGCGGGAGCAAATTCCAAAACCCTAAAGAGTGTGTATGTGGAATTTCTGGTGCAGGAGTAAATTCCAAAACCTGAAAGAGTGTGTGCGGAATTTCTGGTGCGGGAGCAAATTCCAAAACCCCAAAGTGTGTGTATGTGGAATTTCTAGTGCGGGAGTAAATTCCAAAACCCGAAAGAGTGTGTGTGCGAAATTTCTTGTGCGGGAGAAAATTCCAAAACCCGAAAAAGTGTGTATGGTGAATTTCTAGTGCGGGAGCAAATTCCAAAACCCGAAAGAGAGTGAAAAGGAGATGTTACGTATACTAACAATCGCGTATAGCGATGAATGCCGTATAGGCGTGTTTAGGCAACTACACGTAAGATGGACCCTAGCCTCGTGAAGAGGTGGTGCAATGTGCAATGCTCAATGTGTAATGTGTATGATGCATAATGCATATTCATGATGATGTTTGTATGCTCAATGCATGATGGTGCTTATGAAGTGCTTATAATGACTACATGTGTAATGCATGTTTGTCCTTAAATCTACTGCATGAAATGACCAAGGAAATTGACTAATGGTAAGATGTTTTTAGATTGTGGGATGGAGCCGTCTCAAGCCCCCATTCGAGAAAAGGCGATGCTTGTGATTGCAAGTGAGCCCCCAACCCATGGGGTTTAGGGTTAGGAGAAAGGCTCAAGTTGTGTGGTGATGATGGTAAGTTTAGTTAGTGAGCCCCAAGCTTGATGAGCTTGCTTGGCGAAATCGAGGTTGGGGCTTATGTTATACGGCAATGGTTGATGGAGTAAGGTAAGGCTAGTGAATTTTGTGGAGTCGTGGGTTTTGGCTCAGCTTTTTGTGGTGGTAATTATAAGAGATGGGGTATCGGGATATGATTTTGTTTTGCCCAAATCAGTGACTTGAGTTGAATGTCGCGTGAGCAGAGAACATGGAGAAAATGCTGCAATGCGATGCTTTGAGGAGGATGCATGATGATTGTTACAGAGTGATAGCCTAAGGAAGAGTTGAGGAGAGCCCCTTAAGGTGTATGAAAGAATAGGCTAAAGGTTTAAGAAAAGACAAGGCTAAAATTTGTGACTAAGGGTAAGTAAATGGGGAATTGATGTGGTTGGTTAGATGATGTAGGTTCAAGCTCGAGTCTATGTCGGGKGCTACACTAGGAATTTGTGCTTCTAACCTTAAGAGAATCAAACCAACAGGGAGAGTGGACTTCTGAACGTTATTGAGTTATTGGGTCAGACCTCGAGAAGAAGCTTCCTATGTATCCTTTTGGAATCAGACCGTCGTAGTTCTTGATAATGATTTGGACAATGCCTCGTGTGAGAGGGCTTTTGCGGTTGCAATGTGAGGCTGCGGTTTGAGGGTCGAAACAGGCTCGATGATCACGAAGTGACCCACAGTGCGCAGTGTAGACTTTGGACTTTTTTTTATTTGAATTGGGCTTTGAACTTTGATTTTGATTGATTTGCATTTGCAGAACTGGCATTGAACTTTTGATTTTTTTTCTCTTTTTTTTTGTCCATTTTCCTTTTTTGTCTTTTCTTTCTTTTGCACATGTCTTTTCCTATGCACCGTTTGCTCCAAAGGGTTAGGTAGATGTGGGTGATGAAAGAAAGATAGGTTGAAGGATTGTGTTTATGGCTCAAAGGGTTGCAAGGGATTTTGATTTGATGTGATGAAGGGAATGAAGGGAAGAGGTTATTTTGTGGAGCYMTGAAAGAAGGCCTCTCTTGGCAATGTCCATTTAAGTGTGAGGTCGGCAATTAATTTGATTCCATTAAAATTAGAAGCACAAATTATATGGAGGCTAGAGATATAATGATAAATTAATGTTTTATTAATACCAAAGGAATTTATTACATAAAGGCTAATTAAAGAATTTAATCCTAAACCTAATGACATAGACCCGAAATGGAGAAAAAGAAATGATACACAGTCTAGGGAAAAGGACTCTCCGACTCGGCCCTGAAGCTAAGACCCTAATAGACTCATGCAAATCGAAGAAGATCATCCTCTATGTCCACTCTAATGTCGTAGACCTTTGCGAATGTGGTAAGGCCTCGATACTTGAGATGATCTTTGTATTCTGGCTGGAGGCCAGAAATGAAGGTCTTGACCATCTATTCTTTAGTAGGAGCGGAGACTAGGGTGGTAACAACTCCTCTCCATCTAGTCAGATAGGTAGTGAACCCCTCGTTCTCCCCCTGCTTAAGGATTTCAAGATCTAGGAAGGATGTTTGGCTCTGAATGTTACCCTTGTAACTTGCCATGAATGCGTGGATGATGTCTTCCCAAGTAGCTATTTCTTTCTCAGGAAGTGAAAAGAACCACTTCTGACATATTGGTTCCAAAGAAAGGGGAAAGACTATTGGAAAAAATGAGGAGTCAATCCCTTTAAGCGTCATGGTGGTCTTAAATCCCTTGATATGGAATAGAGGATCATCAGTTGGCTTGAACTTGGGTATGTCTTCGGCTGAGAAATCCTTTGGCAGTTTGGTTTAATGTTGGGGTCAAGAGGAGGTTGGTCTTGGTAAAAGGTGGGGTCGATGGCTTTTTGGATCGCCTTTTCAACCAGCTTCCAAGGAACAGAGCTCGAGGTCAAACTCCTTGATCTTAGCTTCAAGATCTTGAACTTGCTTGGAAAGCTTTTGGATCATTTCCTCTTCGGAGGCCATTTTTGTGTGTTAAGGCGAATGGGTAGTGAAGGTTGGAGGAAGGTTAGGTTTGGATTGGGCTTAGGGCTCAAACACTTCGGGTCGAGCAAGGTTATGGAGACAGCTTCACCCCGTTTCAAAAAGAAAAAACGCTTAGTGAACTCCCTTGGTCATTATTGAACTATGGATGCAGGTGCAAATGCATGTCCTAATTCCATGTCATCTTTCCTAGAATGAATGCATGATGCAAGGTGCCCTTTCGTTTTTTTATTTTTTATATTTTTTTGGAAGGCACCGATTACATGGGAATGCCCGATATGCATTTGTCTTAAGAGTTTAAGGTGTGTGGCCTAGGTAACCTAAAGTCGAGCCTATGTCGGCGACGGGTAAGGTCGATCCTAATGTGATCTAAGGTCAACGTCTAAGGTCTACATCGAGTGGTCACAAGTCTATGCTACCTAGTGGTCAAGGTCAAGACCTAAGGTCAAAGTCTATGCCTACTCTAATGGTCAAGGGTCAAGACCCAGGGTCAAAAGTCTATGTGGACAAAGTCGAAAGTTTGGATCACAAGTTCTTGTCAACTTAGTTCAAGTTAACTAAGGTTAACTATGCATGATGTGAACTAAAAGCATGACCATGGATTATATGAAAAGTGATTAGAACATGTGTTAAGTCAAGAACTATACAATGGCTAGGCCATACAATGCACATATATATACAAACACATGATGACAAGTCAAAGAGCGGTACCACGCCTAAGAGTAGAGCTGGGTCCAATTTCACCACTCTTCATGGGAAGTGATGTATGGCCGAGTTACCCTTATGTGCATGCATCCCGTAACACACGTGCACACACGGCATGGGTGGAATAGGACTTGTCTTACCAATGTGATCCATTAACCACATGCAACCAAGGTAGTATCCCCCCTAAAGGTGGTCTCGAGCATAGAACATGCCCATATTGAGACCAAGGATCGGAGCCTAAGGCGTGACCCTATGCGGAAGGTCACATGCAATATGCAAAAATCCAATWATCGYGATGATGGAATTACGAGACTTTCAAGTCTGTCCACTTCACCTAACGGTGATTATCCCCAATGAAGTCGCCAAATTGTAGACCGTGTGCCCCCGCGGGGGGCTTGGGCATACGTCAGTGTGTAGTTGTGTTGTGGGCCTGAGCCACAGAACTCGCACGTGAGTGCGTTAATTGGGTAGTGTTGTCGAGTAAGGGGATCGCCACCGTGCCTATAAAGGTTAATCACGGACGCCCGAAACGTTGGTGCCAAAACAATGGCCCCACAGTCTGATCCAGTAACCAGTTCGTGGGTTCGGGGACATGGTACAGATCGAATTTTTGACCCAATCCGCCCGCATGTAGCGGCCTCTACTCGGTCTCATTGTAATTCCATTCAAATACGATTATTGGATGCACGCAACTTAGCAATTTCAAACCTTATTCGCGTTCTAATCCTAAAGTTACTACTAAAAAGTGAGTTCAACTCCTATTATACTGAAAATGACTACCTAGCCTAAATATTGTGACCACTTGATATTAATCACATTAATACGGTGCCTAAAAACCAGTTGCCATAATTAATCTGACTTTAATGTGATTCACGTAATTCCGGTCTTATTTAATCAAATTATACAAAGCGTGACACAAAACATATATATAATATACATATATATACATACACCATCCTTACCTTGTCACTGCAATCAAACAAATCGTTAGAATATAACAATAGGTGCCGTTGATCAATCCGCTAAACAAGACAAACAAACATGTTAGTATTGACGAAAAAGTGCCTTTGATCGATCCGCTAGACAAGACAAATAAACATATTAGTATTGATGATAATATTAAGTAATAATGAAAATGAAAATGACATTGATAAAAACGAAAATGAGAAGATTAATCCTACATATTTACATGCAACAACTGAAAGGTAGGTTTCTACATTTTATTAGTTTAACTGAAACWCGTAATAGTTATTAATCAAGTTAAAAGAATGTGAAATGGAGGTTTTAGTTCAGCAACCTCAGGGTTATACCTTGATTTCGCTTCGTCAATTCGATTCAAAAGAGCGTTAGAACTCGTATTTGTATGCTTTAATTGCAAGAGAGTGTAAGTGAGAGAGTGAGAGAGTATGTGAACCTTGATTGCGTATGCCGTCCTTGAAAATGAGGCCAAAGGAGGGTATTTATAGGCACGAAAAGGCAAAAACGAGTGTATATACGCTCAAAACGAGCGTATATACACTCAAAGGAGCGTATATCCGCTGGCAGGAGCGTATATACGCTCAAAATGAGTGTATATACGCTCAGAGGAGCGTATATACGCTTAAAATGAGTGTATATACGCTCAGAGGAGCGTATATATGCTCAAAATGAGTGTATATACGCTCAGAGGAGCGTATATACGCTCGATTATTTCTTACCTTCTTTACAAAAATTTCGATTCTTCTTAATTCTTCTCGGATTGGATGAACCTAGACACCCCCTTTTGTAAGAAAATACGGTTCTGGGGGTTCTAGAACATTCCATGTATTTTTTTTGTTATTTTAAAGTATTTTCTTATTTTTGATGTATTTTTTGTGTATTTTGATTTTTGTAAATATTGTAAAATTCATAGAAAATTATAGAAAAATCCAAAAACTAAATAAAAAATTCTAAAAATAGAAAATAAATAAAAGAAATAAAAGAAAATACTTTTTGCCTCTTATTTGACCCTTGACACATGATTTCAAGCATGACTTCACATATTTCGAGCTTTTTACGAGTTCAACTGCGTCTTTTCAGAATCAAATTGATCACGAAACGTGGTATGTTTCATCATTGGTTACTCATTTGGGGAGACACATTTAGGTGTCTACAGTAATTAATCTTAAGGTGATACTATTGGGCATGCTGGGCAGTTTAAGAGTGAACTGGGCAGTTTAAGAGTGAGCTGGGCAGGGCAGGTCATAACAACAACATGCAACATTACATAACAGAGTAACAGTACCTATTGTAGCAGTTTAAAAAATCCAATAGAAGCAACACAAACATCAACACGGGCCAAATTTATTAGACAACACCAAACAACAACATGCAACATTACTTATAGCACAGTACCAGAATAGTTCCAAATCAAATCAGAAGCACTATCACAACTAGTTGGCTATCAATTTGCACCAAATCAGAAGCAATATCACAACAATAAACATCAAAATAAGTACAACTTAATTAGAAAAATAAATGAGGATAAAAGGAAGTTAGAAAGACATCTGAACCTTAGAAAAATCAACTAACTGTATTGCCGATTGAGCATCATCTAAAAGTTCTACAGTAGCATTTCCTTTCCGCACTTCACTTAAGACTTGTGCCAAGTGAGAAGCAATCAGCTTGAACGTTTGAGTTGTTTCCTTGAATGAGAGGCTTGTTTCATGTTCACTTTCGCATCACATTCCCAAAATTGTAGCTAACATATTGCAAGCATAGGCTTTGTACTATGTTGTGTATTGCAGTATAATCTTGTGATTACAGAGTTTCTCACAAAAAGCACCTTAAGGAAAGCGAGAGTCATTCATACACGTTTCCATTAGCATGGAACCTAACAAAGTTTGTGCATTAGCTAGATGCTAGATTGCAGATGCAGGTTCCATATTTGAGATGTGACGTGCTTCCTACCGAGGTCCTGGTATCAAAAGTTCAAAGTTGAATATCGAATGACAGCTGCCATGGTAAGATGTTAATTGTTAATTAAAAGTCATAATCCAACGATAAAGCCAATACGTGAGCAGCATAGTCTAGGTAATGTGAAGTGAATTTTCAATGATGCCAAAAGTAGTACAAATAGTATGACCCCTACTCATTACGCAGATAAACGAAACTTTTTATATTACTTACGATCCTTTTTACATGTCGTTAGTTTCTTTTGAAATCTATTGACAGATTTATAATAAGAGTTATTTTCATTGCATCCTCRATTTTAAAGGGYTAAGACATTGTTTCAAAACGTTAATTGCACTTCGTTTATATAGCTAACATGCACATCGTTTATACAGCTAAAGTGTTCTATGCARGGTAAAAAGTTTACCCAAGACTTATGACAAGTCCTAGACACCAGATTACAGGTCGAGAAGTTAGCTGTATGACAGCTTCCCACCAACCATTAAGCACCCATGATTATGCACACATCCAAGCTTTTCTAGCTATTGATAGCTTAAAACCTCCAAACATGGTTTGCTCGAACTTTCACAATGATTGAAAAGACACCAAGTAAGTAAGCAATAACGTCAAAAGACATTGATTCATGTGATTTTCCACTGTTTCGCTAAAAGTATACATATCAAAGCTTACTACCGCATTCATTTAGATTCCCCTAGATTAGATGTGTTATTATGCATTAAGAAACACTTGTATTGTTGCATTGTGATCTAAGATGTTGCATCATAAGCTAAATCGTACATAAGTTACAAATACAAAGGGCCTAAGCGCAAGACCTCATCGATAGGACCTAGCCCATGACCTAAGCGTCAGGACCTAGCTGTCGGGACTTAAGCGTCAAGACCTAGTCGTCAGGCCCATACCAAATAGGCAAAGTAYTTGGGAATGGAGCATACAAGCTAATTATGAGAGAAGGAAAAGAAGAGCAAAGAAGTTGAAATGGTTGTCGCTAAAAAAATGTTATTATTTTTGAGGTATTATACAATAGTAGCTAGCCATGAGAAGAACTTTGCTGAAACGTGTAATAAAGCCATGTATTTACATGACGGACAAAAATGTATCCAAGTAATATGGTTAGCTGAAAAGTTTTGGCCAAGAATGCATAAATAAATAAAAACACAAGCAGTTGAAAAGCACAGAGAATGAAAAGTCGAAAACGTAAAAAGTTGAAAAGCACACAGAGTAAAAAGTCGAAAACGTAAAGAGTTGAAAAGCACACCGAATGAAACGTCGAAAACGTAAAAAGTTGAAAAGCACAAAGACATGATGGCTAACCGCAACCTGTTGCGAGCCAAATAAGCTGTGAGAAGCGTTAAAAATGCGCAAAAGCATAGCCATAAGCTACTGAAATACGTAGCTACCCTAATATTGTATATCTTAATCTTACAAAGTATTGTCAAATGTTTTCAAAGTATTATCTTGAATTGTCAAAGTATCTTCATCATAAGTTTGACATTACTCGAAATTGCTCTTAAGCTATCTGCTACATACTGAATGCTTTCAAAGCTATCTAAGCTAATTACAGTTTTGTCAAAGACATCCGAGATGATAGCCAAAGAGGCGATGAATAAGCTAAATATCTAAAGATAGAAGCCACGTACAGTAACCAAGCCAGAAGACTTGGAGGCATTAATTGCAGAGCAAGTGAGCACAAATAGTGTAGTAGCTAACAAAGGGTCAAAAATAACAAACCAGTTTGCAAAATGAGGAGTCACAGTTTATTTTCCTAATCTACGACAAGCTTCAATTAGAAAAATGGGGGCTAATGTTGTGCCACGATKTAGCTGGCACTAAAATCTACCTCGGAAGGAGTAAGCAAGTAAAGAATGCGTAGAGATAGGAGCCGTTGACGAAGCTATTCCCTAGCTACCTAAATCCGAAAGAAGTGGTCAGCAAGCAGTTGAGGAAAATAAGGGGTGAAGACCGAGTATACTAGAGCTAGCAACTGACTTGGAGCTAAAGAATAGCAACAACATGCAATATATATATGAGGCGTCGATCAATGCAGAGGGGACATCATTCATACAACAAGTCACTCATTATCCTTCCCACACACATATATATCTCACTACTACTATTGTTTATTCATAGTGCTCTAAGGGTGACAACACACCACATTCATCCCCATTTCCACGTACAAATCCCACTATACAAAAGCTACTATATTGTATGTAATAGAAAAGTACAAATAGCCTATAGTGTTATCTCCGATCAAAATTATCCCACAATTAAAAATAGTCCCACGGTTCTATTGTACTTACGAAAAAAGAAGCCAATTCAAGGCCAAAGTCATAGTGGATTGGTAGCCTTATTGCTACCCGCGGTTTTCTTCGCTATTTGGGTTTCCGCGTCACCAATCTCTTGTGTCTCTCTGTCTCTTTTATTCGCTTTTTTTATTTTATTATCGTATATTTCATTGATTAATCTAGTTGCAGGTTCCAATCAACGTAGTTATGCCTAAGTGCAAATTTTGGCATAAACATTTATTATTTAAGTATTTACAAGTGAAGAGAATCTTGTGAATAACGACCAATTATAAGAATAAATATAGTCATGTTTGGTCTTGTTGGATTCACTTTAATGAATAACTTATTAATATTCAATCATTATAAAACATGCATTAGGAAGATGAGGTTGCGACGAGTTACAGCGGTGGTTCGACCATGTTGCGGTGGAGAGAGAAAGAGAAGGATAGGGGTTTGATGGCGGGGTGAAATGGTCGTGGTGGTATGGGGTTTTCTAGCTAACCTGAATTATGTTGGTGGTAGTGGTGAGTGTATTAATTGGAGTAAGAAATTAAAGACTAGTGATGGTGAATTGCTGATAGTGGAGTTAGTGATGGACTAATGGGAGTCGTCCAGAAGTAGATAAATTCTCAGTATATCACTATGATATACTGAAATGGTATATTTAGTGGCACTTTTGATAATATTTTTAAGTCATTAATTGCGCTAGGTAGCTCATTATAATACTTTTTAATTGTACCAAAAAAACTGTATATTACCAAAAGTGTCACTATCCTAGATATACTACTCAGTATATCATCGTGATATACTGAAAATCTATCCCCCAAAGAAGATGGCTCATTATTACCTTTTAGTGTTTTTGGTTCACTTTATTTTTCTAATTAATTACTAGTTAAATGTAATGCCTTAATGTTAACATTATGTTATGGTTTACTTTTTTTTTGGAAAGGTAAGATAGACGGGGAAAAAACGATTAGGACAGTCTTTTCTCAAGATTGCGACCTAGCCGATCAAAGGTCAGAAAGTAAGAAAATTTGGCATCCAAAAAAGGATCTATATCTTGAAGAATAGGGGCGTAATGGCCTAAGGAGGCTAAGTAATCAACACATTGGTTAGCCTCACGATAAATATGGTTACAGTCAAAAAAGTCAAAAGACTGGAGGAGGAGGGTAATATCGTTCATAAGAAGTTGGATGGCCCAGGGGCTAATGAAAGAGCCACGGACAATATTAATAACGGTAAGGTTATCACCTCCAATGGAAATACATTTTAAGCCGAGGGAGAGGGCTAGGAGAAGACCATTACGGAGAGCGAGGACCTCAGCCACCAAGGAAGACGCCGAGCCAAAGGAATAAGAACAAGAGGCGAGGACATTGCAAAGATGGTCGCGGAGTAGGGCACCACCAGAAGCAGAATGCTATGGTTTACTTGTCATACAAGTAGTAGGTAAAAATACTCAATTTGAGAAAATACCTCTGATTTGAAAACTTGAATTATTGTAAAATAATCAAAAGCTTGACTTGTTTAAAGGAAATGAGTTAAAGGTTTGATTATTGTAGGGAATTTTTCTTTTGTTTTAATTTATTTTTCTTTTATCAGAACTTAATTTTTCTAATCTAAATTTAATTGAACATGTTTTTTTCAGATACGAATTTATCTGAACTTGTTTTGTAAGAGGGATGTATAATAAGTTTATTCATTTCAACTTATTTTTTCTGATATGAATTTATTTGAATTTATTTTTTTTAAAAACAAATAAAAATAAGTTGAACATAACATACCCTTTATTAGTACAATCCCCACTTATTACTCCCTCTATTTTTATTAACATACGTTTTTAGGAAAGTATTGAAGATAGTGGAGTATGTTTGTTCAAGTTGACGAATATAATTGGAATTTGCAATTTGAATGGAAGAAATTGAAAGTAAAAAAAGAGTTGTAAAGGAGATTCAAGATTTTTTTTTATTCAACTAAAGCGTATGTAATTAAATGTTTGATGAAGTATGCATACCTAATATATAGAGATGATATTAATAATACAAAACATCCTGTTGAGTTCCTAAGTTTTGAATGATGACAAACCATTACAGGAAACAGGATGATTAAAGCATGAATATTGTTGGTTCTGGGAACCAGCTAGTTTAGAAACTTGTTTCCCTAGACAATTTAATAGTTTAATGAGAATGCTTTGAAACTAACTTGTTTATTGCAGGGAACAGCTGATTACATAAGAGCTCATTCACTGGTGCAGAACCAGTACGAGCTGTTTCCTTGACTGTTATTCTGAAGAACAGTCATATATCTTTTGTTGCATGTTAACATTGTTATATGTGCAGTAATAGATCTATTCCAAGACTTGAAGTGTGAATCCTTTCGAAGATATTCGAAGAAGAAAGCTGTGCTCAAAGATTGAAATAATTGAAGGAAAGATTCAAGTTCTTGAAGATTGCATGAAGATTCGAAGAATTGTAATTTAGAGTTTAAATTAAGGATTTTTCATGTAATATGCTCTGTAGTATGACTAAATGGAAATAAACTAATTGCTTAAGTGTTTTTTGAGTATGTTATGAATTCTGGTACAAAGCCTGGAACAGAATTCATAACACACTCAAGGAACCAAGCTGGGGAACCAGCTTAGTTCCTGAATGGAATGTTGGCTGCGGTTTTGAAAAGGGTTTTTCTAAAATATTTTCAAAGGATATTTTGAAAGATTATTTGCAGCTGGAATTATAGATGGATATTTATATTACCTTAAACCTGGGAGTATATATCTTGTTCGATCAAAATCTTAGGATAAAATCGAACAAGATAAATACTTTTCATAAAACTAATCTTGTCTTGTTTGGCAAGAATAGATTTATGGAAACTAGGGTTAAGTTAATATAAATATACGTCTATACTTCAACGTTCCATAACTCTCTCCACCGATAAAAAAAAAAGAGAAGAATACTTTGAGAGAAATAAACACAGAAAGCATTAGTTCATAAACATTGAGTCATACACGAGCATACATCGAGCATTCAACATTCTCTTACTTAGCTTTCTAAGAAGTAACTCATAAGAGAGAAATATTGATCTTGTAAGGGCTATCAACGGAGGGGTTGAAAGCCTGGGTAGTGTTTGTGAGTTCAAACACAAAGTTGGACTTACGAGTGTGAGTCGAGTGCACATTCAGAGTTGAGTGTGGCCTGTGCTGGTTCCCGGAGTAGGGAAACAATAGAGTGAGCAAGTTCTTTGTTTTTCAGAGTTGATTAATAAAAGAACTTAGGGTAGGAGGACGTAGCCCAGGGTTGGGTGAACCTCGTTAAATACTGTGTGTTCTTTACTGCTTTTTTTACATTCCGCTGCGTAATGGAACTAGACCAACTGGTTCCTTATCATTAGATCAAAAGTAAAAAGAAAAATTGGTCACAGTCGATTATACTAAATTCACCTCCCCCCCTCTTGAGTATCTTAGAACCTTCACATCCATTTAAGGTATTTGGTATATGGTGCATGTAAATAAACAGAGAGAGAGTAATCAATCAATAACTATATGCTAAAGCAGAAATTAGAAGTGCCACATGACCCTCTCAAGTTAAAAATTCCCCCCCCCCCCCAAAACTTATTTTCATTTTTTTTTTTTTGCAACATTATTTATACTCCCTCCGTAACGAAAAACTTTCAACAATTTCCATTTTTTGGTGTAACAAAAAACTTTCAATAATTGTACAACTTTCCTTATTTGGTAACTTTTAATTGAAAATTTTTCCTACCTACTCTTACTTATCCATCTACCCAAAAATTAACCCTAACAACTTTTTTGTTTCATTCTCTAGATTTTTTTTTCTCGTTTTTTAAAAGGGGACCACAACACTAATTTGTAAACTAACTAGTCATTAGCTTATTTTAAAATCTTAAGGGGTTTAATACAAATGTTGAAAGTTTTTCGTTATGGAGGGAGTATAATACATTAATATATTAATTAAATCTATTAGCTAATAAATATTAAATACGAAGTAATAATAATCATCAATCAATCAATCAATAATCAATAATCAATCAATAATTACATACTAAAGTAGAAACCAAAAGTGCCACATGGCGCTCTCTAGTTAAAAAATTTTCGTCCAAAAGTTTGTCACACATATTAAATTGCAATTTTATATCATAAATTATAAAGCACCTGTGAATAAATTTAGTAAATATCATACATTGCACATGTCTTGAATTATTATTCTCTTATATAATACTCCATCCGTTCCATATTATATTTTATGCATTTACTATTTGGGGGAAAAACTATAAATAATGTATTATAATGGAAGTTGGGTCAAAAATCGAAAATAGAAGTAAGAAAAAGTAAAAGAAAGTGGTAAGTCCATCATATTAAAAAATAATAAAAGTTTTTCAAAAACTGTAATAAAGCACAATGCATAAATCATTATGAAACGGACAAATGTAAAAAGTGCACAAAAAATATAGAAAGGAGGCAGTACAAACTTTCTCGACAAATATTAAATTGAAAGTTTATTTATTTAACTCTTTTTAATGTTTTATAAATAAATTTAATAAATAACATGCATCGCAATAGTCCTAAACTAGTTGTAACAATATTTGAGAATTGATACCTTTTGGTAAAAAGAAAAATATGATTGGTTCTAAATGAGTATAAATATAAGACAAATACAATTATAAGGGGAGTGTTAAGAGGAAAAAGGCTCGAATAGTTGTCCAAGGGCATAACCAACAATGCGTTGTGGATTATGATGAAACATTATTGAGTCATGTCTTTAAGACTATTATTATCTGTCTTGTTCATGCTCTTTTTATTTCTTATGTTTGGATGAGTAGACAATTGGATGTTAAAAATGTTTTTCTTTTTGGTTTTCTTACATGGGAGGAGTAAATGAAATAACCTTTTGGTTTTGCTCATGGACTTCTTTTGAGTAGACAATTGGATGTTAAAAAAATTATTTATATGGTTTAAAACAGGCTCCTACAACTTAATTTCAATGCTTCAGTACTTTTATTTTGAGATAAGGCTTCTTTTGTTCTCAATCTAACACTTCCATGATATGTATATTTTTGGACATGATACGAATATCTTACTGGAAATTGACCTACTTTTGTTCAGTGATGTATAGTATTTCTTTATTTGCCACACAGTTTGCTATGAAGCATTAGTGGCAACTTCATTATTTTTCTTAGCATTCCGATTGTATGTACCTTTAAAGGGCTATTTTTTATCGCAAAGAAAAACTATACACATGATATAATTCAAAAGTTTATTTTGGATACTCGTAAGCCCGAATGTACCCCTCTTTCATAAAAAAAAAATGACACCATTTCTTCCGGATGGTGCGTGGCTTAATTGTTGATTTGTCAGAGTTTGTAGTATGGTAGGAGCTTCTTCAATATTTTATTTACGAAGGATGAATTGAAGCTTCTTCAATACTTGACCATGACTCGATCCGATCTTACTTATGTCGTACATTTAGTTTCTCAATGTCCGACCCATCAAAGATATCATGGGTTTAAATCTTGTTAGTTAGTTTTTAAAATTAAATGACGTAGTGCACACATGGCATGAACACTAGGCATATTTTGAGTGTGTCCACATGGCAGCGTCACTTAAATTGCACATGTGACATGGACACTTGACATATTTCTAATACGTCTACATGGCATCAATGTAAAAGAAAAATCCACGTGGCGTGAATACATTATTTAGCACACCTTTTAATATATTGTTATACTCCGTCGATAATAAGCTAGTTTTGTCTTGTAAATTGCACGAGTTAAATTTTATTAAATTTTTACTTAATGTTTGAAATTGCAGTATATATTTAATTTGAATTGACTTATTATATTCCTTAAATAGTTTTTATAACTGGTGAGAAGTGTAAAAGTTATAAACCTTGATCATTTCTTTTCTAAAATTAATGAATAAACTAAGGGAAAATAAAATAAAATGAGGTCATAAATGTGTCATGGGTTTCTTGCAATTTTTCACATGAAAGAATATAAAAAAATTTGATCTTATTATATAATGTTTTCAGTTGCAAAATGGAAAAAAGTTTGTCTTTAAAAATATTATCTCGATAGCAAAATATATAAATGTAGTCGCAACATTTAATAGAAGTAATTTTTGAAAATATATAATTGATAATGACCCACCATTATGAAATTATTAGATCCATCCGTCTTGACGAACAAGAGGGAATTGAATGAATAATTTTTGTATTTTCTAACAAGAAATAAAATAGAAAAATAAAAAAAATGTCTTTTGTAGCTGTTATGAAGAATTTTTCTAAACAGAAAAAACAATACGACGAAATGAAAATTTAATGAATTTTTTTATTTTTAAAAAAATAAATATTGATTAATTATTAAGAGGGAAATACAAATTCCCCTCTCTAATAAAAGAGAGAGGAAAACTAAATACAAATAATTAAACTATTCTTTTAAACCCAGAAAAGAAGAAGAAAAGAAAAAAAATATAAGTTGTCACATGCCATCATTTTTTTTAATTCTCTATATGTCATGTTATTAAATACAAAAAATATTTAAAAAGGGAAATATCAATGACATCAATTCTTTCAATTCCTCTCTTATGAAGTACTCCATATACCAATTCTTTTAAAACCAAAAAATTAAAATGTCACGTGACATCTACATCTACAAATCTTAGTAAAATGCGTTCTAATGTACGTTAGTGCGCTATGTGTCACTTTTATTCACTGTGAGTGTGCCATGTGGACCTCATAGCGTTCAACATAATTGCACCATGTCTACTATACAGTTTTTGCCCTTTGTGCGACATGTCATTAGTAAACACATCCACATATAATGTTTATAAAAACAGTTTATCTATGAGAATCGATCTCCGAATTCTCGTATAGTTAACTTTACTGACTTAACCAACTTTTATTGATATGTTATATATCACTTTTATAAATATATAGTGTTAACGTGTTGTTCAAATTTCATGTTGCAAAATTTACAAGTAGCACTCCCTCTTGTCCGAATTTAATACCAAAAATATCTTTATAGTAAGGTTTGAACTCAAGTCTATTATTACATATTTAACATGCTTATCAACTCAACCAACATTATTTAGTATTTTAAAATTCTCTCTTTTAAAACATATTGTTCTATAGTTAAGGCGCACTTAATATATCGCTCCTTACTTTCTTTAGCAATTTCATTAATTTTTTTAATATTTTAACCACTAATTTTATTTTTGATTTTTTAGAGGAGATTCTAATCACTAATATTGATGAAGTATTAGTTTTATTATTTAACAGTAATTTGAACAAATTCATGTGTCCCTTATTTTTTGAGGCACAAACAAATGGGGATGATATTATATTCAACAATAATACTTTCATATGTATTAACTATTTAACCTTTGACAAAAAATTATATTTTAACCTTTAACAAAAAAATTGTATGCTAACCATTCATCTATACAAAATGCTTTATGTATTATAATCTGAGTGAGTTCAAAAATGAAAAATAGATTGGAGATAGAGTACTAGAATGGAATAAAACACAATCACAAAGCATTAAAAATCAGTTTAATGAAGAAATTGTACAAAACATTAAAAATCGAAGGGAGTACATGTTGATAAATATGTAGAAGATTTTATCTACATGTGAATAGTGGAAAAACCCCAGATACACCGAATATTATGGAATAGGAGTATAATATTTTCTCATTTTATTTAGTTTCATAATTTACTCGGTAAATTTTACAATCACAATTTCACTATATTGTATACTCCGTATCAAATTCAATATAGATAAAAAAAGGCAAAATTGCCAACAATTATTCATTTTATTTTTTTGCAACTTTTGATTGTTTTTTATTTAAAACAAGTACCCATTTTTTCAATTTTTGTGAATCACTACCCGCTTTTGTATTTTGGCCACTCACCACGGTAGCAACCACTCCAACGCGACATCCCAATTGTAAAACCACCCAACACCACGCAAACCACCCAACTTTGTTGTTGCTTACTCGCGAAACCACCGAACAACCACCAAAAAAACCGCGCTTAATTTCTAGCATTTTCTTACCTCTTCATCCATTTTTTGAACACGATTCCTTCGTAATAGTTGCAGATCTAAAAAATATGAAATAAGCTCAAGAATCGCGTGATTTGGAGTTGTTTTGTAATAATTAAGGCTTCTGCAAGTTTGGAAATCCGAAAGTTGGTAGTGATTCGCAAACAAAACATAAAAGGCGAGTTGTTGTTTTAAATAATAAAAAAAATAGTCCGGGTAGTTGTTATCAAAAGTGACAAAAAAAGTAGGTAGTTGTTGGCAATTTTGCCATGTAAAAACAATGATGAGATAAAATGAAATTGTATGAACCGGGCAACGCCGAACCAAAATACTAGTTTTTCCTTGATTCTCATGCTATCAATTGCATGTATTAAAATAAAAAAAAATAAGGGAAATAGGGAAGATGACATGTGTCACCAATTCGTTCAATTCCATTTTATTAAATGCAGTAAAGTGATTGTTTTTTAAAAAATTAAAAAGGAAAAAGAAAAGAAAAAATGTAAAAATGAAATGTTAAACATAGAAAATTATTTTAAAAAAAGAGTTGAGGAAGACGGGAAAAAAAGGAATAAGGGAAAGATAACATGTGTCATTATTTTTTTTAAAACCCTAGCCTGTTATTAAATAAAGTATAGATAGATATAAATATAGGTAGATGATGCCTCTTACAAACTAAAAAAATAATATTATGACTACACCTCTTTACCTAAAAAATAAATATTGTTTTGTTAATAAAAGAAAAATTACATTTTGTAACCAAATAATGTATTTCTTCCATTCTACGAAATTAATATCACTTTGCTCATATAAATGTTCCATGAAATTCTTGTTATTTCTACATTGTTCATTTATTCTATCATGGGATATTTTCTATCAATTTTTTATTTGTGGTGGTCCATTATAGATAATGTCTATTTATATTTTATATCACTTACAACACCCCGCATGTGCAATTGTTTAATGTAGTTTATTTGTTTCTTTGATCTTTCCAATCTAAATTTGCAACAATCATGCAAAAGATAGCCTAACTAGTATTATGGTCTTTAAGAGTTAAAAATTGCATAATGTGACTAATTTAGCTAGAAAAATATGTATGGAGATATTGTACTATATTATTATTTGCATGTGTGTGAACGCATGTCTAAATTTGTCATTGAAAATTGTACTTTAAGTTAATACATATAAACAAGTTTGGTTTGCCTGATCGATCTGGACTCGACTTGTTTATAAAACGGTTTTTTTTGGGTTTGGTTAAAAATGAATTTTGGGTTCTATTTTCCTCGCAAGACCTAAATTTTCAAGGTCAATTTCCATGTTAATTTTGGGTTGGATTTGTTTTTGCAAGGTACAAACGTTTGTATAAGATCTAAACAAGTATATATAGTACATACACACAACACAAAGTATATATAATGAGGTGGGAGTCGTGTAGCCAATAATTAGTTATGCATGAGCACCCAAACACAAGTCTAAGGTGATTGCTTCATACATTAAGAAAACAACAATTGAAACTTACAAATTAAAGTAACAATTGATTCTAAAAAATTAAAATGATACTAAAAAATAAAAATCAATTAACTAAATTAATTACTTTAAGTACTAAATAATTAACTAAATATTCACAAAAATAAATAGTTAGAAAGAAAGCAATCAAATGAAAGAAAAATGTACCAGAGCCTGCACCGGACTGCCGAAGACCCATAGTGAGTGAGCCTGCACCACCGCACCGGAGTGAGTAAGTTAGTCTTTTTGCCACGAATGCTCTCGCGGAGTCGCCGAACAGAAGCTCACACAATTCACGTGTGAATGAGGAGAGACAACGTATTTTTCAGGTTTTCAGAAAGGAATTCACGTGTTTTTTGCGGATGTTTCTTTGGTGGTCGTAATTATAAAAGACCACTAAAGTCATTGAAAGTCAAATTTGTTGAGTCCCTTAGTTTTTGAATGATGACAAACCATTACAGGAAACAGGACACTTAATTGTGAATATAGTTGGTTTTGGGAACTAGCTGATTTAGGATACTTGTTTCCCTAGACAAGTTAATACTTATTGTGTATGCATTGAAACTAACTTGTTTGTTACAGGGAACAGCTGAATACATACAAAGCTCATATACTGGTCCCGAACAAGTAAGAGTTGTTTCCTTGACTATTATACTGAAAAATAGTCATATACCTTTTGTTGCACTTTAACCATGTTACTTGTGTAGTAATAGGATGATTCCAAGACTTGAAGTATGAAGCCTTTCGAAGAGATTCGAAAAAAGAAGTGTGCTCAAAATTGAAGTATTTAAAGGAAGAATTCAAACTCTTGAAGATTACATGAAGAATGAATGAAATACTTCTAATAGTTTAAATCTAAGAATTCATGTAATATGCTGTGTAGTGTGACTTAATTGTTATGGTTTAAATGCTTATATGTGTTTTGAGTTATGGTATGAATTCTGGTACATACAAGAATGGAACAGAATTCATAACATACTCAATTAGGGAACCAGGCTGGGGAACCAGCTATGTCCCTGAGTGGAATTATGTTTGCGGTTTCGAAAAAGAGTTTTTCTAAAATATTTTTGTAAAAGATATATTTTGAAAATAAAGTTTGCAGTTGGAAATATAAATGAGAATATGATTGTTGCCTTAAAACCTAGGAGTATATATCTTGTTCGATTATTTCCTTAAAAGATTAAAATCGAACAAGATAAATACTTTCCATAAATCTCATCTTGCCTTGCTCGGCAAGTACAGATTTTAGGAAACTAGGGTTTAGGTCAACAAACATATAAATATTCATCTATACTTCTAAATTCCATACATCTCTCCACGGATCAAAAAGAGTTTAATATTTTCAGAGAAATACACAAAGCACAAGAACTTTACTTTGAGTCATACATAAGAGCATTAGTCGAGCTTCATTATTTCTCTTATTTAGCTTGTTAAGAAGTAAATCAAAAAGAGAGAAAAAGTTATCATTGTAAAGGCATTCAACAGAGGGGTTGAAGGCCTAGTGASTGTTTGTGAGTTCAAACACAAATTGGACTTACGAGTGTGAGTCGAGTGCACATTCAGAGTTGAGTGTGGGGTGTGCTGGTTCCCGGAGTAGGGAAACAGCAGAGTGAGTGTGTTCTTTGTTTTTCGGAGTAGATTAATAAAAGAACATAGGGTAGGAGGACGTAGCCCAGAGTTGGGTGAACCTTGTTAAATCTTGTGTGTTCTTTATTGCTTTATACTTATATTCCGCTGTTACAGGAACCAGCCATCTGGTTCCTCATACTAAGTCCGAAAAGAAGAAAATTGGTAATAGATAATTAACTCATTCACCCCCCTCTGAGTATACATAACCTTCAATTGTGTATCAAAGCCAAGCTTCCTGTAAAGATACCATCTAGAGAAGTCAAGTATGAGTACTCAAGAGTTGTGCGATTGGTTATGATAGCAAGACACCAAAGTTCAACGGAAGCAACTATGCATGTGGAAGAACAGGATCAAGAATTGATTATGGGATTGATTATGAGTGTTGGCTCGTATAAAAAATGGCTAACACACATCATGAAGACTGACTCTGAAGGAAACAAGACTCCAAAGAAAGACAGTGAATTGGTGATGCTGATTAAAATTACTTGAGAAGAATGCAAAGGCAATGTCATATTACAACAGGCCATAGTTGAGACAGAGTATAATCGAATTTCTGGATGCAGCAGTGCAAAAGAAATTTGGGATACTCCTGAACTTGCTATGAGGGAACCAGCGAGGTGAAAAGATCCAAAATTGATTTACTTATGTCTAAATATGAATTGTTTGCTATGAACAAGGGTGAAAGATCAATGATTTTTTCGTAGATTCATGACAATAATCAATGATCTTAGTTCTCTTGGCAAAAGTTTTTCTGGTGAGATCTTGTGAGAAAAGTATTGCGCAGTTTAACAGATGCATGGACAGCCAAGATCACTGCTATCTATGAAGCCAAGACATGTCTACTTTGTCTCTGGAACAGTTTGATTGGTTCCTCATGACACATGAATTATGATTGACTCTAAGTCTGAGAAGGAACCAGCCAAGCATAGCCCTTAAGGGAACAATAGAAGAGGATGAAGATGAGATTGCATGATTGCCAAAAGGTTTGAAAGAACACTCCGAGATCAGAGAAGAACTTCAAAGGTAAAAATTTCAAAAAGACTAACTCATCTTCTGTAGGGTGCTTTAAGTGTGGAGAGAAGGGACATCTAATCAGAGATTGTCCTAAGTGGAAGGACAAACAGTCCAAGTCTGGAGAAAGCGAGCTTTTAAGAATGCTATGATAGCACAATGTGGGGTGATTCTGACTCAGGTGATGAGGATGAAGAATCACCCAACCCTAGTGTTTGCATGACTGCCTTTGCAAACATCAAGGGAACAACACTGATTCCGGAACCAGAAGGGAACCAGCACATTTGAAAAGTGTTTGATGGCCAAGAAGGTGTGCTGCATGAACACAAGGTAAACTTAGAACAAGTTAGGCAAGATATGCATGAGTATGATAGAAAAATAATATGCTTGCTGTATAGATTCCTTGTTAGATGAATGCTATAAACTAGGTGAAACTTACATAACTGGAAAAGAGAAACTTAAAGAAAACGTACTGAATGCGAAGTTGCTATTGCTAGTTGTGACCACCTTGAAGAAGTTTTGTCATGAATTAAAAGATCAAGTGGCAGAGCTTGAGGTTGAATTGGACAAGTGCAAGGTGGAACTTGAAAAGGCCAGATCCTCTAAACTAAACTATCCAGTTGACGGTGAAGAAGATCTGACCTCCTGGTTCCCCAGAGACTTATCAACCTCAAGTGAGTCTCTTGATTTTAATAGCTAAAGGAAAGCAACCTTTTGTAGCAGACCTCTTGTTGAAAGCCTTTGAAATAATGGCTAGCAACTTAGAAGATCTTCACAAAGAGAATGCTTTACTCAAAGTTGCACACTATACTGTTCCCCGCAGATACCACCAAGAATCAGTGAATTGATAGATGAATATGATGGAAAGATATGTGACCTGCATGCTGAGATTCATCAATTGAAAAAGGAAAGTAGCCATAATTACTACATGTCTATGATAGTATGATCTTGAATCTCAATTTACAAGTTAAATCTTTAAAAAAGTGATGCTGTTATTTTAAAAGAAAAAAAGAGTTGTTAATTGAGAATCTTAAGCAAGAGAGAAGGAATTACATGAGAGTCATAGACATGTAAGTAAACTACTAACTGCACAGGAAACCTTAGGGATACTGACATCAAATCGAGTAACAAGGAAGTTGGTCTTGGTTATAATAAATGAGGAACCAGACTAACTGGTCTCCCAAGGAAAACCCATGGATCAGGAATTCGAAAGAGGTAAGTATGTTATGTCAAGACATGCATGTTTGTTATCATGTGGTTATTAATGGACACAAGATCATGAGTGTCCAGCTAGAAAAGTTAGTGTAAATAAGAACAATAAACATGTGAAATTGGTCTGGAAAAGAAAAGACCAACTAGATGCAAATGTTATGGAAAAGGACCCAAAAGTTTGGGTTTCTAAAACTAATGTTTGATTTGTCTTACAGGCTAAAGTGAAGAGAAGTACCTATTGGTATTTGGACAGTGGATGCTCAAGACACATGTTCGGTGATAAAGAGCAATTTCTCTCACTAGTAGCCTTTGATGGAGAAGTGTCACCTTTGGGGATAACAGCAAGGGAACCCTCGCTGGTTTAGCTAAGGTAGGTAAGACACTTTCGAATGCAATTGATGATGTATATTATGTTGAGGCTTGCAAATAACTTATTGAGCATTTCACAACTGTGTGACAAAGGTAATAGAGTTGAGTTTCAAGCCAACCTATGTCACATAGTCGACTCACAAACAGGTGAGCTTATATGTGAGGGAACAGGAGACATGATGTTACATTACATTTTCTGGATCAAATCCTCAAGATAAGTCTGTCTGTTAGAGAACTAGTTCAGCTAATAACAATGGATTGGCATAAGAGATTTGACATGCAAGCTAACATTACGAAAAACTGAAGTCTCAAGACTTGGTGATAGGACTTCCTAACATCAAGTATGAGGCAGATAAAGTTTGTTCAGAATGTGTTAAAGGAAACAAGTTAAAATCTCTTTTAGCCTAAAACTGTTTTGAGTACCAGCACACCCTTCGAACTTTACACATTGACTTGTGTGTCCTATGAGAGTTCAAAGTCGAAGAGGACATAGATATGTCTGTTTTATTATTGATGACTTTTCCAGGTACACTTGGGTGATAATGCTTCACTCAAAAGATGAAACATTCGATGAGTGGTTACTCTAGTCAAATAGGTGGAGAACCAGCTTTCTCACAAGCTGTCTCGGTAAGATCAGACCATGTACTGAATTTGAAAATGCTGACTTTATTGTTATTGCAGGGAACATGGATTAGTCACAACTTCTCAACCCCTAGAACACCTCAACAAATGGTGTTGTTGAAAGAAAGAATAGAACTCTTGAGAGATGGCTAGGACAATGCTTATTGAAAGTGGTCTCCTAAGAGTTTTGGGGTGAAGTTGTTGACACTGCTTGCTATATACTAAACAGAGGACTCATAAGCCTAAACTGAAGAAACTCCTTATGAACTCGTAAAGGCAGAAAACCCAATATTCCATACTTTCGTGTCTTTGGATGCAAATGCTATGTACATACAATGGGAACAATGAACCAGCTTGATAAATTGACCCTAGGGAGTGATGAGGAAAATTCTCGGATATTCTTCTCAAAGTAAAGCATATAGAGTCTTTAACAAGGAGACTCTATGTGTTGAGGAGAGTATCCATTGTTTTGATGAGTTTAACATGTCTTCTAAGATTCCACAGGTTGAACCTGATGAGATTATGGACTCATGGAGTTCATGGAACCATGTCTGCTGGTTCTCCGAATGAAGAGCAAGCTAACTTAGGCTCACCTACTGGTTCACAGAAACAATATGGTGAAGAGCCTAGAGAAGAAATGAAGAGCGTACCGATAGGGAACTAGGACCTGATGTCCCCAAGTGATGAACAGGTAAGAGTTCAGGGGAACAACAATCAGACAAATAACAATGATACAACTCCCGAACTTGAGGAAAGAGAGGTAAGGGGAAATAACACGAATGAAAATCCTTCTGGTCCCTTGGAAAGAGAAGAGATTATTGAATCCTACTGGTTCCCAAACATATTGAGAAAGCACAAAATGATTTTTCTACAAAAGTTTTAAGTACAGTTCTTCTCATCCCCCTGATCAAATCATAGCAACATAAATAAAGGATTCAAACAAGAAGAAGTGTTTACCAAAACTTTTGTGCTTTCTATTCATTCATGTTTAGTGTAGAAGCCAACTGACTATAAAATGGCCTTAACTGATCCTGATTGGTACTACAATGCAAGATGAGTTAAATCAGTTTCAAAGAAATGAAGTTTGGCATCTTTGTACCTAGACCTAAGGAAAGGCAGTCATTGGTACGAAATGGGTCTTCAGAAACAAATTGGATAACCTAGTAGTCACATAGTCAGAAACAAAGCAAGGCTAGTTGTGCAAGGTTACAATCAACAAGAAGGAATAGATTATGATGAAACTTTGCACCTGTATCTAGATAGAGGCCATTATGAATTAATTGCTTATGCAGCTCACATGAATATGAAGTTGTTTCAATGGATGTGAAGACTGCCTTCTTAAATGGATACTTGAAAAGAGGTATATGTTGAGCAGCCTCCTGGTTTTGAGGACAAGTTGTTCCCCAACATGTGTACAAGTTGGACAAAGACTTGTAATGGATTAAAGCAACTACTAAGGGCTTGTATGAACGATTATCCAACTCTTGATGAAGAAGATTACAAAAGGGGAACAGTGGACAAAACTTGTTTAATCAGAACTAAGGGGGAACACTTGATTATAGTACAATTTATTGTGATGATTTT
>SNQN01006843.1:0-12835 GCA_008642245.1 Bassia scoparia
AAGTTAATTCTTGCATCGAAGTGATCTACCATCCCCATATTACACTTTGACTCAATATAAATATCCAACTGAAGCATGAGAACATGCTAGATGCATCATTGGTACGTCTGATAAACGAAAAAAAAAAAGTAAAAAGAGAAAAATTAGATAGCTTATGAAACGACTCAATATACTAATAAGCTAGTTTGCTCTAATTACTCCCTTATCACGTAATGTTTGAGTTAAAATTGAGTCCATTACTTTATATTTTTGAGATATGCAAAACACAGATTACGCGCTTTAAAATGAAGTGTTTCTATGTGCATAAACTACAGAAGATTCTACATACAATATCATGTATTCACTTAAGTCTTGTAAGTATAACAAAGAAAATTGCCACGATACAATCCTTTACAGCCAAATAAGTCACGGCAATTGCAATTCTACAAGCCTTAGAGTAATTAAATTGCACGCAAGGTTCATTTTCCGGCCAAATTAACAACTTATCAGTCATAACATTCATTAATGACTTAAAAACAAATTTAACTTCTTCACTCTTATAGCCAACAAAAAAAAACAAAAAAAAGGATTGCAATTAAAATACGGGGAAAAGCAGTGAAGTAAAACTGAATCAAGACATTGAAACAAAATTCCATATAGACTTGCCCTCTACAAATTCCATTAAGTGTTTCTCAAAAAGGTTACACTTTTTCTTGATTTTCTTGCATTCTTCCATTGGCTAATACTCATGTAAAACATCTACAGGGAGTGATATTCTGAACTCAAGGTTGCCGGTGCTTCTTGGAGTTCAGTTTGATGACCCCAAAACTCGTCTTGGACCTTGATTAGCTTCAAACCAATTGCAAGCCTTCACGCACGCCCTACTCAGAAGGCTAGCGAATTGCTTTAATCTGGCGTTGAATGTTCTCATTGAACCTACTTTGCTGATGTTCCAGGCAGAGGCATACAAAAACTCTCACTCTTTTGAAGGGTTTACTGCTTTGGATTGATCTTGTTGTGGCCACAAAACCCTTGATTTGGTCAGGGTGGATTTTCCTTGCTGACAATTCTCTTTGCCGAGTCTGTGGATGGAAGGAATCATTGGGCTAATGACCTTGCAGCGTTCTCTTTAGTAGGTTTTGCAGGCTTAGAGGGCATTGTATGGAAAAGGTATACAAACATAATAAGTTCTGATTTGATGCTGTATTTATTATTTTGTGCGTACTCATTAATTCCCACTTGTGCAATATGATTTGTGCATGCAGACAAGCTTGTTTGTATCTTACCTCATGTTCTCTGATTCAACTGCGGGATGAAGCGTTTGTCTGATCACAATTTAAGTTTACGTAGTGATAGATTCACTTACCTGCTTCTCCTGGTTAAATTATCTTTCTGCATATTGCACTGCTACTTATTGCTGAGGCTTGAATCACTGAGTTCATAATCTTCATAAGTTATATACATCTGTACCTTAGCATGCTTCATAATCATTCCACCGGAGAATCCATCACTTTGTTTGCTTTAAAACATGTCTTAATTTATATGCTTGAGTCGCACAACTACACAAGCGCAACCACAATGTTCGAACTGCCAAGAATTTCTTCCTGGCACTGCATTTTTGCCAAGAGCCTCTGAGCTTAAAAGTCAGCTGCTAACAAACTCATGTGGCTTAAAATATGGAAGAAGTCTTTGAATATGTCTTATAGAGCGCGAAAGCTGCCTAATCTTCTCTCTTAGAACACGAATCGACCAAAAAGCAAGTGGAAGCCACTGAATAGTTATATACTTTGGCATAACTGAGTTACTATGAAAAATCAAGCTGTAAAGGAAATAGTCTAGATTATACTCTCCTCTCTAGTCTGTGTATCAACGTTAGTGAGATAATGTATACATGTTCCCTAAGAGTATAATATCATGATACCCGTACTGAATATACACTACTTTATTAGAATTTTCAAATTCATCGATCTTGGCATTGTCACTTGCATGACCATCAGGAACAGTGTTATCTCATATATTTATGACCATCTTAGATTTCACGAGAAAGACTAACCCAACCGAAGTGAATGTTTCGACCTATGTAACTCACGTTTAAAGAACTGAAAGAGGTTAAGAAACGTTGAAGCTGAAGTGATTGTGAGTCGCTGTATGGAGATGATCTATCTGCCCCAAAGATAATATATCTGAAACAGAGTATTAATCTGAACGTCATAGAAATTGGTCTCAAGATTCATTGCACGGACAATCTACTACCCACATTAGTGCTACATCTAATAAATCATACCATACGACATCATTCTCACAACTCCATATTAGTTCATAAACATAGTGTTGTTAGATTTCATCACCAGTCGAAAATTCCAAATAACAGAATGAGGAAAGCTCAGTATTATCTAGAGTGTACAAATTATGGATGCAGGCAATTAGGCCAGGTGTTATACACATCCACTACCCGATAGAACATCCCATAAATCCAACAGCCCGAAATTGTTGATCGTGTACCGCAGGAATGCTTGCAGTCCTTGAAATCCATTCTTGGTGGGTCTATACGCTCTGACTGTAGGTCTGAAGAACAACTGTTAAGTATGACATGAATCAAGGCCAGCCCTTAGCAACAATGGTTGCCTAGCCGGGCATAAGAGCCTCTCCTATTGTCATGAGCCGTCGTCCAGTGGCTTCTCCAGATGCTCAAGATGTCGTCAGAGAGCTGTATCATGCCGCTTATATGAAAACGAGAATTAAAATGCTAGAGATAAGAGAGGAATGAAAGTTCTCATAACCATGCTCACACAGCTTTGTTTGTGGGTTTGCCTATTGAGTGGTGTCAATGTATTCTTATTCACTTCATATTTTCTGACACTCTAGATCTTTTGTATAAGAGAAGTGAGTACTTAGTTATATCTGATGAGTCTTTTCTGTCATTATTAGAAATGGATTCATGTACTTATCTTTCAACGAACACAAGTAATATAGTCGATTAAGTGATAAAATACAAATGTCTTAAATACGATTAGACTGACTATGTATTATATGTAAAGTGCTCTTCTTTAGAATGATACAATTTTTATATTATGATAATATAGAATATATAGTTTAAATAGTTTATGCCTAGCCTTGTCATTTATTAAGTAATATATTCTACTCTACATTTGTAGATGAATGGTTTAAGTGCGGGATCTTTCTAAGTGTCAATTAATATATATAAATTATGCATGCAAAAAAAGAAAACCAGCGAGAGTGTCGGGTCGGAGAAATGTGAATTTACATAATAAAAAAAGAGATTCTTGAGAGAGAGCCCAGACTTAACAACGACCGGAAAAATTTGCAGCTCAGCATTCGCAGCCTGAGGGAGGAAGGCACTGTAATGGCAATTTTACATTATTAAAAAAACAATAATATGAGTTCCATTACGCCGAGCCCATGCGAAAAATGATAACGTTCCCGTTAAATGCAATTCCCAACCCACATCCCACCACAAAAATATCCTGAGTGCTAGCCACTCGATGCGACCTACAAATGTTACCGTGTGCTCCATCATTATCTGACGAACGTACCAACATCGCAATTCCTCTCAAGTTAAAAAAGATGAACCATAACTATGAGAGAGTTGCCAATGTGACCTCTATCTAATGTCATGATCTCCTAAACTCCTGACAGAGAGACCCTGAAGTAGGTATTAGAAAATCATTCACACATATTCATCAACGCCATCAACCTCTCTGTGGACAGCCTTTGAATACTGGCCTAGCCAATTTAAGAAATGACTACTACTACCACATACAGACTCAACATCACTCAGAGTCCTATATCTCTATAAAAGATCACTACTAAATAATTGCTGTTATGTCTCGACCCTGGCGTACAGTCCAGAGAAATATTACCCCTCACGAACACGTGAACTAGAGTCAAAATGTTTATCAAAGCCTTAAGTATTCTACCATTGTTATGAATACATAACAATGTGCAAACCACCAAGATACGATATAGTAATTGCAATATTACCGGATTCTCCTACTTGATCCTCAGGAGTTGCATTTCTTATCCGAGTCTCGGTTCTCTTCGTGTTTGGCCTATGATCCTCTAATAATATATATAACAAGCAAGATAATTCAGCGTCTGTCATCCGACACTATATCTCTGGGCGGACTCCACTTCAATAAGCATTTTATTCTGCCATATCCTCAAAGAGTTTGTCTCTATTCTTTCTCTCACAAATGCACCATATTATGCGTTTGTGTAGATCTCTAATTTTACTCGAAGCCGTTGGTTAATCTACTTCAGTTGTCACATCTTCCTAGCGCAGACTAAATGATTGTCTTTCTGCACTTACACTTCATCGAACACAAATAAATCGTCTCGTTATCGAAACCATTTTTCTTAAAAGAAAAAAGAGCCGACCGAACTAAAAAATCGTCAACTATTGCTCATGATAAGATCTTCATAGAGACTTAACTTAAAGAGCTAATCTAAGAAAATTCTTGTTATATATAACGAGAACCATACTAACTGGTCTCCCAGGGGAAACCAGGATCGAATTTCCAGAGTAGTAAATTATTTGTCCAGAACATCATGTATTTAATCATTTGGTAAGAATACACAATTCACATGCTGCCTTAGAAATTAATCGTGACGAAGAACAATAACATGGTGAATTTGGTCTAGAAAAGAAAAGACCAATTGAATGAAAATTTGAAAAGACCAAGAAAATTGGTCCTAAAACTAAGTTTTTCTTTCTACAGCTAAATGAAGAAATACGATTGTTATTTTTGGACATATGCCAAACACATTCCAGATAAAGCGCAATTTCTCTCACTAGTTAGCTTTAAATAGGAAGTCCCTTGAACACCGAACATCAGGTTATAAGTTAGTACACTTTCCCAATAATGATGATGTATATTATTGTTGAAGCTTGCACCATAATCTTTTGGCATTTCACAACTATGGCAAAGAAATGAGTGGTTCAAGCCAAACTTTGTCACATTAGTTACACAAACCATTAGACTTATTTTTGAGAACCCAAACAAATGCATAGGTTTGGAAAATTGTGTGTGTGCCTCCAAAAGAAGTCTTATCGTGCCGAAACCGGAAAACACAAGATGTGTGCAAGGAAGAAGATTAACCGAAGTCACAATATTTATCTTCCGAACACCGACGGTTAACATTACCTTCCTACGACCGATCTTTACGTTCCTGAGGCAGCAAGTTGTAACGCTAGATATGTGTAATGTTAGAAACAGCCGACCACAACCGAATATCCTTATCGCCTCTAAAACTGTTTTTGGGTAATCGTGGAGTACAGTCGAAGGCTCTAGAGCTTAATTTTCATCATCATTGTACTGTGAGCACCGCTTGGTGACACCCCCACGTTCGTGGTTCCGCATGAGAGTCTCTATCCTCATACTGCCTTCGACGCTGGCGGCCATATGATAATCGATGTGTATTCTTGTATGACTTTTCCAGTCACATGGTCGATAAGCTCTTCACGCTCGTATCAAAGAGAGCACCTTGCTATGGAGTGGCCTGTTCAGATGTACTATAGATCGTAGGAGACATGTTTCCGGGAACTCTGTAAACAAAGCTGAAGAACCTGCGCTGTACATACAGACCAGCTTTCCCACAAGGTTGTCCCAGGTAAGTTAAGATCATGGTATGAAATTTTAAAATTCATTCATTTGATTAATGCAGGAACATGAGAATAATTAAAGTGTAATAGTCACCAACCTTCTACAGCCACACCAGAACCACACCAATCCAGAAATGTGTTGAATAGTGGAGAGAAAGAATAGAACTCTTGAGGAGATAAGATACAAGAAAGGATAAACCAAGAGCGTTAAGGGGACAAAAAAACAGAAAAAGGCACAAACAAAAACCAAAAACACAAAGAAAATGCGTGAACCAGTCAAGAATGCTCCTCACCATACCAACGGCTTTGCTTAAGCCTCCAGTCTCTTCTGTCCAGGATTCAGCTAGGCATCCTGTTCTTCTCCCTTTGATCTCATGATCTTCCGGATCCATCGAGGAAGCTTTGCGTCTTGACTTGCCTCTTTCTTGATAAGATGTCTGCACGTCTCTGGTTCTTCAGAGAAGGACTCACTTCTCCATAGTCTTCATCAAACCTCATATGTGTCACCCCTGGCAGAAGAAGTTGCCTGGTGCGTTGTTGTTGTTGCATGCTTGGGAGTCTACCGTATCTCCTGGCCTGCCCTTTTCTTCCAAAGAATGCTTCCGTTAGTAACATGTTTACCTTGCGCGTCAATTTTTTGACCTTGATGGGTCCGGAGCTGGGAAATGATGGGAGTGTTGTACTCCGCTGCTTGTGACTTGGCAGGCTTCACTTCAGTCGCCTTTAGGGACTTGCCTGCCATGCAAGGCTTCAAGTCGGGGCATTCTCCGCTTCGGAGAGCGTCATGATTACTCTTCGATTCTTCCTTTGACTGAAACGAGTCCAAATACTCGTCCACCCCTTTGAATATTTCACTCTTAAGGTGTCATGAGAACTACCTTACTATCCAATTCCTGAAGCGACAGGTCAGTGTTTGTCCTCAGGTTCCAACTTGGCAAGTGAAGAATCCGAAGTGTCGCGCCATTGGGATACTACTTTCCTTCTCTGGAAGGAGGTGTGATCGTCCTACGCAGGTGCGCGTATCCTTCCTGAAGCCATTTTGATTGCCTCCCCACAGACGGCGCCAAATATTATAGGCAAGTAATTTGTTGATGACGTGGCTGGTAAATATTTCCCCTAGCTTCTGGGTTGAGAGAGGGGTGGAGGCTTCCCTCAATGCTCACCTCGGAGAAGCTACCTTCACTTTTCATGTGATTGCGTCTCTTTGCTTTCCTGAACTCCTGCTCAGAAAAATTGAGGCACTGGCACCTGCATCAAAAAGAATAATCCTTCGGATTATCTCCCCTCCGATGCTTTTATATAAGTATGGAGGTTTAGGTGAATAAAAAGCTGTCAACTAGGAGAGAAAGTAGTATGGAAGTTATGCAATCAAATTGCTATGAGATTGTGTGTAGTTTCCTGGTTTTAGGGGATTATAGGAGTCCCTCAAAAACAAGGAACACTTGGATGGTGCACTGTCTTCATATATCCATGCTTCGAGTGTCTTACGACGCTCTTTAGTGTTTAGAACTGTCAGGGTCTCCGTTCCCGTTTTGGTTGATTAAAAAACCGGCTATTTGCACAGTTGATCATCTTTGACCTCCCAATATTTTGGGGGAGGAAAAGACACGTGGCAGGATTTTCCATGCCACAATCAGCACAATTGAATTTTTAGTTATTTCAAGGAAGAGATTTAACATGTAAACAGCAAATTTAATCAAAAAAATTTAACACCAATTAAGTTTAAATTACTTTGAAATAACTTTGAAAAATTTCGTTCGTTTTACATTGTTAAATCCTCTTCTTGAAAACGTGGAAAATACCTTGTTTGCACTAACAAAAGAATCGAGGAAGTATTTTAGTTCAGTTTAGTTCAATTCAGTTAAGTTCAGTTCAGTTAATGTAAGCGACCCTACGTTACTTTTTGCACAATTTTCAATACACTTGTCTAAAAACCTTAATACCTTTTACCACACTTTACAAAAAATTACAAAAATTTGGTATTAAAAAACTACYCATTTAGAGGGATATAACAAGATGTCATATGAATATGTTTTATCTTATACTTCCCCCGTTTCTTTTTACTTGCATCCTTTTCCTATTTAGGAAATTGCAAAATACTTGCATTCTTTCGTTTTATGGTAAATGATTCAACCAAAAATTACCACTATATCCTTATAAATATAATAAAATAATGTAAATCTCACTTGCAGGTGGACCCACTTTCAACTTTACTTCCTTAATCAATATTTTCTCTTTTTTCTTTAATATATAATATTCATCTTTTGAGATCCACTCTTTTTATGATAAATGATTCCACAAAAAATTGTCACTGTATCCTTGTAAATATAGTAAAATAATGTAAATTCCACCTGTATGTGGAACCACTTTTAACTTTACTTCRTTAATCAACATTTTCTCTTTCTTCTTTATTATATATTCCGTAATATTCATCTTTTGAGTTCTACTGTTTCTCTCTCTTCCTTAATTCATYTGCAACTCGAGGGATGATAAATATATCAAAATGGGTGGGATAAGAAGCTCAATCAAACACGTTCAAACACGGATTACTTTTAAATTTACATTGACGTTTTTATTTACATAGACGACCATTTTTTTCCTTCTTTTTTTCTCTTACAAAGTGGTCCACCTTGGTCCCACATTATCCTTTTTAGCCAATTTAACAATTCTTTTTGTTACTCCGTATATTGTTTGATTGGGTTTGTTATCCCACCCACTTTAATAAGTTTATATTTTCTCATGCAACTCAAAGTGGATGCGAGTAATTGAGAAGGGATGAAGTATATCATAAGAATTTTTCATAATCAAAGTTTCTCTTCATATACCTAATATTCTAAACATAACAATCATTTTGAAACGAAGGAAGTACTCCCTTCCTTCCAGTTTTTTTTTTTTTTTTACGTTTTCTTTTTTGGTGTTTCCTTTTATTCTTTATATTTCTTTTTTCATACTTTACTTTTTTACTCATTAATATTACTTATACCCCTAAAATATCTCATATTACCCCTTATTTATTTCTTCATCATTCTTGATTTTTCACCCAAACTTATCTATCCACTCATTTTTAAATATGAAAATATTGACTTTAATTTTATTGCACACATCTCAAACAAATTAAAAGAATAATACAACTTTCATGTAGTACTAATATAACTTATCCAAATATTAATTTTTCGTTAATTAACGTGCAATTATACAAACGTAAAAAATAAATCGAAACGAATGAAGTATAAATTTGTGCAGGACCCACAAAAACTGTGAAATTACATTATTTCACAAAACATGATAGCTAGATATCTAATTATTAAATAGGTAGGGTCCGTTTACATTAACTAAAATTAACTGAACATAATTGAACTGAATTGAGATGAATTGAACTGAACTGAACTAAATTGAATGGAGCTGAACTGAACCGAATAAAATTGGATTAAAAATTGAATTGAATGGAGCTGAACTGAACCGAATAAAAWTGGGTTAAAAACTGAATTGAATTGAGCTGAACTGAACTGAARTGAGCTAAACTAAATAGAACTAAACTGAACTAAGCTGAATTGAACTGAATGAAACTAAATTGAASTGAACTGAACTTAAATTAGGCTGAAGTAAACAGACACCTAGTCGAACTCTTTATTAATCACAGCTGTTACACTATACTTCCTCTGTGCGAGAGACTGACAGGCATTCTGGTACAAATCTTGAAACACCTGTTTCTTCTCACGTCCTTTCATGAGATGAGATCATCTTAATTCTTGTTGACTGCAGTTTATATACAGTTGTACTGTAGCATATTCAGTAGCAGCCTTTGACCAAATCTTTTACTCTCACAGTCTCACTTTTACTTCATTTTTATGCAACCCTCCTTTTGTTGACTGAGATCTATTTAGGGTCTTTTTATTTGAGCTCTTTCCCTTCATACGGTTGGCAAAACATCTAATTTTCAAAATAGAGCAAACTTCTTATAATTTCATGAATATTGTTTGTGTCATCACTTTTTTTTTCATGAGATTTTATGAAAATCTCCAATTCAAATGATCGTTTTTCGATTTTTAAAATGAGTAGTTCTATAAGAGAAGAGGAAAAACTGTCAATTTAAATGACGATTTTCCAAAACTAAATAAAATCGTCATTTCAAATGGCGGTTTTATATATATAAAAACTCTAAAAAAAGAAAAATTGCTGACACAAATGGTGTTTTGTGAAATTGTGAAAGTGTAACTACTCCCTCTGTCACGAAATTATGTAAACAGTTGACTTTTCATGTATTTTGAGTAAGAGATTTAACCTAGTAAACGATCAAATTAATCAAAATAATTTTAACACAATAAACATATTATCTCATTTCTCATTATACTAGAATTATTTTGATTAATTTATCGTATACTAGGTTAAATCTTTTCCTCAAAATACGTGAAAGGTCAACTTTTATAATTGGTGACGGAGGTACAGTAGTATATTTTACGAATTGGAGAAAAAATGGACATATTAGGGAGAAAGAGCTCTTTTTATTTTCAATTCAGATCGAGTTTTTTTCAATTTTTTCTCGGTATAAATAATTCATTTTAATTACTCCGTTAGTTTGTTTTAGTTGAAGTAAACTTATTCTTAGCCTTGTAAATTTTTAAAAATTCTTACTAAGGTAATTTTGCATCAAAAAGAGTTTAAAATTTTTCGTTTTTGTAATTAAACCCTTTTAAAAGAGCAATTTTGTAAAAAAAATTATCACTCTTGCTTGTTTGTTGTTGGAAAGGGAGAGAATGAAGAATTCTTATTGTTTACAATTTTAAATTTACCAATTATCAAACGTGGTAATTAAAGCACTTTTTCCGTTTCAAAATACTCGCTATATTTACAAATTTACGAATTTTTAGGCAAAATTTTTGGGAAGAAAGAGACGGGAGAAAGAATAAAGGTGACTCATGTGAGAGGAAAGAAATAGAGAGAAAGTTTTGCTCAGAAGAAAGTGTAACAAAAAGATTAAAACTTCTTTAAATAGAAAGTGTGACGAGTAATTTAAAACGGAAGAAGTAATTATGTTCTTAGCTAATTTTTTTTTCCTTTCAATTCTAATATAACAAACACGGGACATTAGATCTCACTATTATCCCACATTCATGCAAAAGATGAATTAAGAAGATCAACTCGTATCCCAATTTTAAATAATTTATTCCAATTTTAAACTTTTATCCCTATGCTTACCAAATGTCCTACAACAGAATTTCTTCGTTTTAAATTATTGCAATTTTTGGTTTTTTGTACATTTTAGGAAGACATTTAATGATTTAAGCGAGAAAATTAGATAAAATAATTTTAAGATTAATAAGTATATGACTCCGTAATTTCATTTCTTATTTGTGTTAAAATAATTTACTAATTATTCGTTTATATCATTAAATTTTTTTTCTTAAATACGCAAAAATCAAAAATTGCAATTAACTTAAAACGTAAGAATATTTTAAATTAGGTCACATATGATAGATGGACTAATGGCCGTTTGGCTGTAAAGTTGTAACAAATAAGTAGTGAGCCTGTTATTGTTCGGATAAGAAGAGGTAATGATAAATTGAAAACAGGATTACCCAAGTGGTCAATCACGCAGCTGACACAGATAATATCAACATAGATTTCTTTCATTTTACACTAGATGTCATTTATTTTACATAGATACTACTTTTTTACATTTCCCATAATGCTGAAATTTTGACCCACTTTAATTGTTTTTCACTTTTTCCTTACACCTTTTGTGTGGATCACATTTCTTGCTTTTTTTAGCAAGTTATTGGGCTTCTTATCCCCCCATTGTTATTGATTTATACTTCCTCGAAGAAAGGACAAACGTTCAACCTAGCTCCTTTGTTTAAAGTTCACTTCATCATTTTGCTAAAAAATAGAAAATACATAACAAATAATGAATTCTACTTTCCGTCACTTTGCGTGCTAGTAAGACTTTTTTTTTCAGATAAATTTTGTTAAATTGAACTTATTTTTATTGAAATGAATTTATTAATACTAAAATAAACTATTTTTTACTGAAACTTGTTAAAATAAACTAACGAAAATATGACCTATACTGACTTACAAACTCACAAAGTATGTATCTTTGCATGTTGTTTTTCTAGTCACAATCTCTTTGTTATAGACCATTTCGGTAGGATTTTAGATACATTTAGCGGAATTTTAAGAATCATATTCTTAACATCTAAATAGGATCACATGCATATAATTAATGAGTATCAAATAATAAGGTTTAGAATATCAACCTTTAATACGTGAAATCCATAATGTAAGCGAGCAAAGATAATTTTGAGAGCGTCAAATGTTGTTCCTCTACTTAGTCCACCAGAACCAATTGAACACCAACGTCTGCTAGAGCAGAAGAGATGTACTCTTACTTTTGCTGGTTTCCTATTTAGAGAGAAGAGAGAATTTGAAATATTTTTAATACTGAAAAATATAACTTAGATCATCACTTTTTACTGATGCTAAATCCTTATATAAGCACAGTAAGATAGGATTAACGAATCTAATTCTTTTATCCTAGTAAGATAGGATAAACGAATCTAGTTCTTTTATCCTTATCGGATTGCTGACTCATATATCCAATATCTTAAGTCATATCGTTCAATTAATTCTTTATGTGTGACCTTATAGGATTAATTATATTAGTTGTGGTCCAATCAAGCCACTAATTATATTTATTCTCTAACAAGCAAATATAATTACTAATAATAATTAACTTAATTATTATCTTTATAAATATCCTATTTARATATTTAGTAATTGCACAATTCACTAAGGACACAATTCCTTCAATTTCTTGGTTAGTACTCGTAAATTGAACTACAAGTCTATATCTTTGCATGTGTGAAAAATATTGATGGACGAGCAAAACAACTTAGAATTGTCGTAGCGACACATGCAAAGGTGTTTAGTGAAAGTTTGTAGGAGCATAATTTGAAGCTCGTTTGTTGAAATCGGACGACTTTTTTTTATACACCCTAATTTTCAGAGGAGCATCCAACGGCGTAGACGGATTGGTCGCCATCCTCARGGTTTTCAATTTATGGTTTTTTGTTTGTAACTTTCTCTGCGGGTATCCGATGGAGGTTCGAAATATATCAAACTGACTGGAATTTCGAGGCACACACCGTGGCCAAACCTCGAACCAACAAAKAAGTTCAAAAAAGGCCTCTAGAGACTAGAGGTACAAATTTGTAAAAAAAAAKKAWTMYAAWT
>SNQN01006844.1:17583-33326 GCA_008642245.1 Bassia scoparia
ATTATTATTATTATTATTATTATTATTATTATTATTATTATTATTATTATTATTATTATTATTATTATTATTATTATTATTATTAAGATATTTAGGACTTTAGGTATAATAATAATGTTCCCAAATGTTTGGAATTATATATTGGTCCATCATCAAAGTTAATATTAACTAAAAAAAAACGCACTGAGGTGCACCTAACACCAGCCAAAGTACTTTAATAAACTGAAACATGCACTCTATATCTCTAGTTAGTTTTTTCTTTTAAAAAATAATTAATAAAATCCACGAGGGAGGAATTTCGAATTGATCCCTAATCAATTGAGTTATTCGCCTTTCTTCAAAAAAAAAAAAAAATAAAAATTGAGTTATTCGCCTTTGCTCAAGCTGTTTCTCAAATGTTGATTACCGGTTGCTCGGAGTGATCTTTCGATTTGTTGGAATTTTAATTTGAGACGATGTGTGTATTATATTGTACGTGTCGTTTTCAAAATTTTATCAATTTTTATAATACAAAATTATATTATGGTCCAAAAAAAAAAAGTTATATTATGGTCAAATATAAACACGGAAGAAACAAAGAGTATATTTAAATAGGGATCTATAAAATGTGTGGAAGCAATACGTGGTTGAAAATGCTTAATTTCATCAAAACATCTTTTGTATTGTAAGGTCTAAATCAAATTGCTGATTTGATTTGGTCTACGTTGGACAATTGGAGTAATAAGCCAAGCTAAGTAAACATCCCTGGCTCAAATTGAAGTCAGAAAATTAAATCAACTATTCAAGATTCATGTGTATCAATTTCATGGTTAAGAATTATTGAAGATACACTCCTAGACAACTAGCTAGCAGTACTAGATTGTATGTTGATGAAACAAGTTGTGCCTAACTTGTGACTAATCCTTAATAAAACAACTATACATACTATTCCCGTTTCATATTATTCGTTATACTTCTTTTTTGTAATAATTCTTTCACAGGGATCCATTTTCTTTTTAACTCTGTTTTCTGAAAAAAAATAACACAAGAGTTTGTTAATATTGATAGAGTATGGGCCTGTTTACTTAAACTGAACAAAACTAAACTGAACTGAACTGAATTTTTTAAAACTGAATTGAACTGAACTGAATTAAATTGAACTGAACTGAACTGAACTGAACTGAATAAATAGGAAGATTTAAGTTTTGGATTTAAATTCCAAAACTGAACTGAACTGAACAAAACTGAATTTTTTGAAACTGGACTGAACCGAACTGAAATGAAATTAAGTTTAAGTAAACAGGCCCTATATATATTATATTCTTGAGCTTCAATTCAACCATAAGCTTAAACTCTGATACCATGTTAGTGGAACATCTCAACTAAAAGTTTAAGCTGATGATTGAAGAACATGAATATAATATATAGGCAAAATTGTCAACAATTACTCACTTTTTTGTCACTTTCGAAAACAACTACGTAGATTGTTTTTTATTTAAAACAACTACTCACTTTTTATATTTTGTTTCCAAATCACTACCCACTTTCAGATTTTGAAACTTGCGGAAGGCATAACAACTTGTAAACAACTCCAAATCACGCAATTTTTGAGCCTATTTCATGTATTTTTCCGAAATCTACAACTTTTATGAAGGAATTATGTCCAAAAAATGGATGGATGGTTGGGAAATGGCTAAAAACTAAGTGTGACGAGGTTTGGGTGGTTGAGTTGTTTTGGTGGGTGTTGGGTGATTTTGGAGGTGGGAAACCACAAAGTGGGGTGGTTTTGTAATTGGGATGCCGCGTTGGGGTTGTTTGTGGTGGTTAATACGGTGTTGAGTGACCAAAATCCAAAAGTGGGTTGTGATTCGCAAAAAAAAAAAAATGAAAATATGGGTAGTTGTTTTCAAAAGTGAAAAAATAAAAATGGGTAATTGTTGACAATTTTTTCCTAATATATACTCTATCAAATACTCCGTATAATTAAATTATGTAGCGAGTAGTATAAAACGGAGAAAAAGGTAATGCAACATGAACACATATATAGGCCGGGTATGTAAAGTCGTAAAGATAAGGAAACGAATAGAAGGCATTGACGTAGGTAGTAGTAGTGGCAACATTAAATGGCAACAACGAATAAAAGGTTAATTCATGCAATTCTTCAACTTACTGCCTTCTCCACTTTCGGTTTATGTGGCTCTCTATTTTTTATGATTTTATTATAAATATTATCTATAATAATAATAATAATAATAATAATAATAATAATAATAACAACAAAAATGCTCTAAATGAAAGTCTCTTTTTTACATGTTATTGGAGGACCTACCATTTCTGTTTTGTTACAAGCTCAAACAGCAAGAGTGAATAGATCGTGTTATGTCTTTGCATGGTTAAACATTCCATTTCATTTTGTAAGTATTCAATCTCCTGCCTCAAATGTAATATCATATTCACGGGTCCCCGGCACTCATCAAAATATTTCTCGTAAATTCATTGATGTATATCGTTACGTTGTTAACCGGACCATCTCAACCAAAAGCTTAAGCTGATGGTTGAGGCCCAGGAATATGTTATATACTCTAACACTCCCCCTCACATGAAAGGCCCTTTGGGCTTGAAATGTGYATGCAGCACAGGCTCCCTCAAACCTGYCGCAAATTAATTCCACTTGAAATGTGGGGGGAGGAGATTCGAACCCGTGACCTCCGTGTCACGTTGGCTCTGATACCATGTTAACCGGACCATCTCAACCAAAAGCTTAAGCTGATGGTTGAGGCCCAGGAATATGTTATATACTCTAACAGTTGCAATTAAAATGGAACAGAGGAATGAAGTACTGTGTTATAAATAATCGTCGTCATAGCAAAGGGCGGTAGTACGTGGGAGGTTACTATAGAGGGGTGTTGTATCACAAGGGGTGGTATTGGGTAACGAGAGGGGCCAATTTAGAGGGAAAGTGGTGAGTTTGAGTGGTAATGACTAAAGAGGGGGCAATATAGGTGATTATGGGGTCAAACCACTATTCTTTTTTGCATGATTTGCATCAAATTTGTTACGGAGTACCAATATAAGTTACTTTGTGTGTAAGGTTTTTTTTTTTTTTTTTTAAATTAATTTGTACAAGTAAATCATACTCCGTATTAAATTAACGCGTTTCAATTTCAAAATAAATAACTTGACATATACATGAGAATTTGTAGCCAATTAATATACTCCCATGTCATTTTATTTTCTCATTGATTAATTTACTTCATTTTTATCATGCTCAACAATAATTTTTGGCAAATACGGAGTAGTATATACTACAAGATCTTGAAATTACGGTTGTGGTAAAAAAAAGACATGCCCTTGTTATACTTAGGGCTTAACAATGCTTAATACTCCAATGTTTAAATAAGGGATGTATGTATGCCTTTTCAGTGGTGTTCTTTATTATTGTAATGTTGACTCTGATACCATGTGAAAATGAGAGATGCATGAATTTCGAATGGTGCTCTTTTTGTAATGTTTGCTCTAATAACATGCATGTGAAACAACCATAAACTTAAACTTGAAGCTTATGATTGAGACTCAACATCATGGTGCAATATTTTTTTAATGCAGATGACCCATATGAACGGGGTACATTTACAAAGGGGAGGGAAGTATGAGGATTCGAACCTCTAACTATAAGGATCAAATGTGAGGTTGATACAATGTAGTAGTACAACCGTGTGCTGGCCATGTAAATATGACTCCATTAACATATGTATTAACCATAAGAAAAAAAAAGATATTATTTTATTAGCATTTAGTGCAAAGATATGTAGCCTCATAGCCCTCATTAGCTTTTTCTTGATGCAAAGCAGGAAAGCCTCATTAGCTTAATGTAGCTTAAAGATGATTTGTTATGATAAACTACGTAAATTAAAGCACGTAGTACTTCATTCTGAAAGTTATTGCATGCACCATTGAAAGATTTGTTGATTATTCTACTACCAAAGAAAGCATACATTAAATTAAGATATGAAGAAAATCATAAAATAAACAGTCAACTTGTGTAATAAAGCAAGCAGTGTTGCTAACACTAAGTACAATTATATGATATACTAATCAAACTCTTGGAGGTACAATTGGTACAAAATCTAGTTTTGTTTGAGTCATTGAAAGTGACTGTCGCAAGTGATCGCTGGCTTACTGCTATGAGCAGGAGAGAGAGAGAGAGAGTGACTACTGAATTCTGAATTGAATTTATTTGGGATAATATAAATTAGTTAAAGCTTTGCCTTTAATTTAGTTGCAACATACTGTATTAGAAAGCCAAAAACATCATATCATGCAAATTAACCATTATATATATAACTAATGGTCTAATGCTCATTTAGTATTGTGCATCCTGCTAAGGCTGCTATATACTTGTACGGACTATATCACTTCTATGAATCTATGATAAAATAGAATTTTTTATTTTGTAGAGAGTTAGTTTTTTTTTTTTTTTTTTTTTTTGTTGCTTAATTACGGCAAAATTAAGTTCGGATAAAGTTTCATCCTCTAATGAAATAAATTTTGATCATAAAGTCAAACGTGAGTTTAGCTTAGTTCAGCTACTTCAATTCACTTCTATTTCAGCTATTTCAACCAATTTCAGTCGACTTTAGCCAATTTCAATTCAGTTCAGTTCAGCTTTTACTTGAGTCCAAAAAGAGAGAACCTAAAAGGCTAAAAACCCATTTTGAAGGCATCTTTACACAAGAAAAAATTGACCCATTAACAACGATAAAAATTAATGACGACAGACATAAATCCTATCCCAAAAGTAGATGTTTTATGACAGTTTTAGGCCCGTTATTAAAATTCACTTAACACCCAACTCAAATTCTAATAAAAGCGACTCATTTACGACGACATGGTTACATTTTCACGACGGGAAAAATCATTTACAACCCCTTTCTATGAGAAGGTTATATTCTCATGACGGGAATTTTCGTTGCAAATAGTCTCTTTTTTTTAGCAGTATTAGTGGATAATTGTATAGATTAAATTATTATCATTATTATTATTAAATGTACAAACAAAAACGGAAGATATACTTTAATTTCTCGGTTTCAAATTCATCTTTTGGCTTTTCAATAATTCATAATTTCATATGGATTTGTTCCAATAAAATTGATATTCCTACTTTACTTTATAATTTATATAATGTATTCCATATTTAGTCGATGGATCAACAAGAGAGTTGGAGCATAAGATTAAGATTAAGATTAAGATTAAGATGCGGTCAGATCATAATTAAAGTGGTGTTAGGTGGATGAGAATTAAGGAGATCGATCGATTACCGAATGTGGGAGTTGGTCATTTGGTGGAGTTGGCTTCTTAATTAACAAGTAAGGGAACTTTTATTAGCACTCATCTATTTATTATGCTAAATGCTATAATTCTTTTTACCAATTATATATATATAATTTTCTAAGATTTTAAGATGGAATACACATTGCTTTAAACGACACGTACCATATAAGACATTTTAGGTCTTATATATTCGATCCTCTCTAATTTTGCACTAACCACAGTAAAAGGGCTTGTTTTTTTTGGTTATGTAAGTTTTGTAGGGTTATTTGATGTTGATTTGATTCAATGGATGAGAACAACATCAAAGTGATCAAACGAGACAAATTAATGCAACGTTTTACAAGTTAATTGCTATAATCCAGCTCCCACCATTATTTAATTTAGATTTGTATACCACTACTCAATATGTCACACATATAATAACTTCGAGCTCATCCATTTAATTAACTTGGAACTTAATTTAACATACATACACATTGAGAGTCCAAAATAAAGTAATACATATATAATAAATATACATTGAACATATATCATCTCCATTTTTTAAAGAAAATGGATGTTCATTTCATAAATCAATGGTCGATGATGTATGTGGAGGAAGAGAGTGTAGATTTTAGAAAATATTATTTTAATACCAAATGCGGTGTTAAAATTTTAGAATAGAAAATAGATGGAAAAATTTGGAGATGGTCTTATTTCCATTGAACTTAATGATATATATCCAAACTTATTTATGTGTTTAAGTTGTGAGAGGGCCATTGCTAGTTCGTATTTATCCAACCCAATTTGAACCTATTGATATTTATCCGAATACGGCAAATAAGATGAAAATTACATACTACTCCCATAAATCCAACATTACACAAGCTAGCTTAGATTGCAACACAGACAAAAGCAGCTGTGCAAGTGTGCAACCAACAAAGATTATCTACTTCTACAAAATGGGAATTTGGCAAAATTGTTGCAATGTTAAGCATGACTGTTGCTGCAAATAATGTAGTGGGAATTTTCATTTTCTAATTTTCCTGACCTTCCAAATTCTTGAAGCACCAGCTGCACAAGCACTCACTAAGACTTTAATTTCTTCTAAATAGTATACACACTCACCTGTTTGTCCAATAATATATCCATTTCCACAATTTTCACGAGGTAGAACTTTAAAGGGATGCGCTACCAAAAGTACCAATTTAGGGCGCGTTCTCTTACTCTAATTGTATACGAAGTACTTAAATTTATCTATACGGGAAGTGATATGAATTATCAGCTCTAATTGAACCTAATCGATCCCGATTTTCCATGAGAACTCACTAGTTTTAATTATCCTTAATCTCTATTATATAAGTCAAGGGGAGCAATGGTGTCCCCTATGAATTGTCCCATATACCCTAAATGAATTAAATTACAATGTTTTAAGAAAAAAAATCTCTTTTTACTCTTCAATTGTCAATTTGCCATAAATGTTGAACAAGTTTAATATGGTATTGCATTTGAAATGTCAACTATACTAATTAAACAATATTTAGAGCTATTTCTTATACACATCTAGATGTGTATAAGAGACAGGTTATATATTAATCTTAAGATTAAATAATTAAATAGTTAAATATTAATTATGGAGTACAAAATTAATATAAATTCTAGGTTAAATATGGAGTACTAGTTAAATATTAATCCCAATACATCAATAATTAATAGTTAAATATTAATTTCAGCATATATCATTAAATAATAGTTGAAAAATACTAATTCTAAGTTAAATATTTCAGTTTAGTTCAAGTCCAATCCAGTCCAAAGAAACAGAATCTAAGTAGATAACTTTCACACGCAATTACCAAAAATCCATATGAAATAATTAACCCGATAAATTTATGATTCATCAATCATTTTTTATGTCCAAAAAACTTATAACTACAACTATATATATGAGTGACAGCATAACCTTTACACACAATTAGCAAAAAATACAATCTTTTTACAATCACCCAATGTAACGAGATTACTCCTATTTTTTTGTAACAGAATATAACAAGATTATTAATAATTACACACATAGATAGGTCTCTTTATGATAGGGATTAGGGGCTGACCCTAGAAAGCTGGTCATTAGGTGCCTTGACTCCACTATTATTATTATTATTATTATTATTATTATTATTATTATTATTATTATTATTATTATTATTATTATTATTATTATTATTATTATTATTATTATTANAAATTTATCTATGAAGTATATTTCTAACATTATTATTTGGTAATCTTTGTTATTTAAACACAAGTTTTTTTTCAACATAATTGAACCTAATCGATTCCGATGTTCCATGAGAACTCACTAGTTTTAATTAACCCTAATTATAAATGATTGGAGCTGCTTAGAAACTTTTTGGACTTGAAACTTAATTTTAATTTTATAAAAGGAAAGAATGAATATGCACCGTTGAAATTCTTACAAATACTTAGAGCTGAAAGGTTAAAAATAGATGAGATAAGTAAACACATTAAGAATTTGCGAATCAGCACTGTCGAGATGAGGGATGCCTAGTTTATCTCGAGATATCTTTTGTTCAGATATGATAAAACTTCACTAATATATGATTTCACTTTAGTTATGATAAAATTTCACTTAGATATGTTATGTTACATCTACATTCTCAATCGCAAATAAGATTTTTCTTCTTATTTACAGTATTACCATTGAATTTTTTCTTCTTTTTAAGGATATCTCGAGACATCATAAGAATTACCTTGATACGAAAACAACGAAGATACGTGTAGCAATGATAGTCATTTTCGGTTAAATACGAAGTAGAAGGGTTTAGGCACTATACCAAAAATAGATAAACATCCCCAATTCACCAATATCTATCATCAATGCTCAATGCTATTAAAACACAAAGGTCATACTTGTAACCCGTCATGTGGCACCTCCTGTACTCTATAATTCGCCATGTGTCCCCGCCTTCAAAGTTTCGTGCATGGCCATTTTCACATTTTAAAATTTTCATCCACCAAGATTTAAATCCAACACCTTTCAATTATAATTTTATGTTCTTAACACCATCTTAACTACGTTACTCCCTTTATTCCATGAAATTTTTGTCCGTTATACTTTTCATGTTTGTCAATTTATGTTTTATAAGTTAAATATCAGAAAATTTGTGAATAACCCCCATAACTTTTCTTCTTTTTGTCACTTACCCCCTTATTATTATTGTTGTTGTTGTTGTTGTTGTTGTTGTTGTTGTAAATCCCCCATTAGTTAGACAACGTTATTGTTATCATCAATTCCATATTGCAACTTTCATCAACTTTTACGGAGAGTGTTCTAGGTCCCACTCCTTCCTCAATTAAAGTACTAACTTCGATTCTCTTCCCCATTCGAAGATAATTCTCAATCGAACCAACGAACATTCAAATCTTTACATTGAAGCTTCATTCAAAGCTCTACTTCAAAATGAAATCAACATCAACATCAAATCTGGGAAATTTTTGAATCAAAGCGAATTTGAGCCAAAAACTTACCCTAAAACGCACTGAAATACCCCTAAATATCCAGTCATTTTTGACCAAAAATACCAGCTTTAAAAACCCAATATTCAAACTTATAAACCCTAATTCCGGAATTAAAATGGAGCAAAACCTGAGTAAAACTACTATCTCATCAAAGGACTCAAACCAATTAAGTAAAATTCGAATAAGAATAGCAAAGCTAAGTCTAAATCCAAGCATATTTTAATACCAAAACATATAAATTCAAAAATTAAAAGGATTTTGTGTTTTGGGAGGAATTTGAGTGATAAAATGAGTGGAGAATGAATTTTGTGAGTGAATTTGAGTGAAATAGGATGTGGGGATTGAGAGGAGAAACAAACAAAATGTGAGTGAATTAGAGTATGATGAGAGTATGAAGAGTGAGAGGAGAGTGAAAAAAAATGAACGAATAAAGAATAAAATGAAAAGGGGGAAAAATAAATTAGAAGAAGATAGATGATGATGATATTAAAAGGATTTTGTATTTTGAGAGGAGTGTGAGGGGTACTGAAAATGATTGATAGAGAAGAAGAAGATAGATTTCGAAGGAAAGGGTGAATGAAAAATAGGGAAAATGAGATTACACTCATTTCCTTAAAAATTGACGGAGAATTGTAATGTGAGGGTGAAAACAATAATGTTATACGAAGTTTTTTTTTTTTTTTTGTTGCTAAGAGAGCCACAAGGGCGGGGATGAGAATCAATCTGATCCTGAAATCAGGAAGGAAGCCTTAACCACTTGAGTTATCCCTCACTTTCTTATACGGAGTATAAGTTTTTTCTTGGTGCTAAGGGAGCCACAAGGGCGGGGATGAGAATCGATCCCAGGATCTCCTGGAACCGGTTGGGAAGTTTTAACCACTTGAGCTATCTGTCCCTCACTCTCTATACAGAGTATAAGTTATTTGTACGAAATATAAGTTATGGGAGATTAATAATTTTTTTTTTTTGACGAGAAAGCCTAGAATGCAATTTATTCATTCAAATCAGCAATAACAAAAGGTCTTACAATATCAGGATAATCCTTTAACCAAACCTATAACTCATTGCAAGTCTCGCTGAATTTAGCTAGCGTATGAGCAACCATGTTGCCAGCTCTCTTAACAAAGGAAAAAAGACAAGTTCTACCAGATAAAGTAACGTGTAAAATGTCCTTGATCACTTTCCCAAAAGGCGTTGGCTCCTGCTCCCCTTTGATTAGATGAGTGAACACTTGCAAATTATCAATTTCGAGAATAAATGAGCGAAACCCACCTTCCAAAGCAATTTGTAAGGTGTGCCGCATTGCAGCTGCTTCCATAACCTCCACCTCCCACGAGCACTCAACACGCAAGCAGGTAGCCATGACAACATCCCCTTCCCAATCACGAGCAACACCCCAAAGCCACCACTAGCCGACCCAAACTTTGTGGCATCCGAATTCAACTTATAAATACCCCTCTCAGGCGCAGCCCACTTCGAAGGGTGTCTGATTGGTTGACCACCACTCCTCTAAAACTCCTTGACCATTTCACACTCAACCAACATCCCAGAGGTTTTGTTGAGCACAATAGAAATAGGAGAGCAACGTTGCTCAAAGACTTTCAGGTTGCGACGGACCCAAATGCACCACAACACACCAGAAGCCATCCCACCACTCCTCCTTTTTTATCCTAGAAAGTAGTAGCTGGCAGGCATCGAGGAAAGACATCCCCACAAGATCCTCGACATCAAGCCTAAGGGGAGAAAATTTCTACAACATTTTGGAATCCTCGCACTCAACCAGCATATGCGCAAGAGTTTCAGTATCATTCCCGCATCTTTGGAAAATAGGATCCAACTCAATCCCCCTTTTCAAAAGTTTGCCTTGAGCCGCAATACCACTGTGTAGAGCCTTCTAAGCAAACAAGCGGAACTTGGGAGGAATTTAAGCATGCGGGAGATTAATAATCCCCTCTTACTCTAAAATATGAGCATTTTCCCCAAAGTATATTTACTATGATATCTTCCTATATCCTTCATTTTACTACTTGCCATTACCATTTGTTCATTTGTTACTCCTTTGGTGTTGCACGCTGCACTTKTCATCATCTCCTCCTTTCTTCATCTCCTCTTCTTCCTCTTCTCTTCAACTCTTCTCTTCCCATTACTCTCTCTTTCTTCTACTTTCTTTACTGTACCTGCGACCCATGGTCCCTTAAAAAGGCATTTCCTTGCTGAGAATTGTCCCAGRGTTTTTGAAGAATTGAATGGATTYTGGTTGCTTCAAACGGTTTRGATMAGGGATTTACATTTGTTGGGGTTGAATTAGGTTGTTTCCCCTTAATAAATTAACTAAATTCAATTAAAAACTGGGCGATTACATCAAACAAGGAGACGAGAGTTGAAAAAGCGAGAAGAAAGCCCGGTGTTGGGGTTTGTTCAGCAACAACACGAAGATGCTGCAATTGTTCGAAAAAGTCGCAATTCTTACAAACTCGCTAATCATGTACTCTTCTCGCTATCTCATTTCATCTTTGCATTGATTATTCGTAGATAAATTTGGTTTTGATTGATCGATCGATCGAATCGCAATCCGTTGATTTTGATCTGGTTTGCCGATTGATGGGTTGTTAGGGTTTATAAAATAGGAATTTGATTTTCTAAGTGATGTATACAGTTTCATGAATTTTTATAATATCTTGTTAGTGGGCCACTCTCTCTACAATTACAGCATAGTCGTCGTTGGCGTAACTAACGCGTATCCCAATTTTTGTTACTCGCACCTTAAAATGGAGACAATTAAAATACGGACAGTGAATACACGGTCCCTTAATCTCACTTTTCCCTAACAACAGTATAGTTGTTAGCATTGATTTCTTAATATTTGAAACATTCTTAATAAATAGCCATCCACTACGTAAGGTTTTTAAGTGGAGTGTCGAAAAATTTTAAACTCTAAACACATCATCACGTACGTGTGATGGGGACACAATTCTGACTTGTTAGCAGTTGTTTGTTTAATTTGAAACATCTTAATTAATAGCCAGTCACTACTTAAGGTTTTAAGTTGGAGTGTCGAAGAATGTTTTTCACTCTGAAAACTTATCAATCATCACGCACGTACGATCCGAGTATGGGACACGAATCTTATTTCGGGTTCCAATAATGAGCAAATCGTATGAGGCGCTTGCCTTTCTTTTTCACGTTTTTCTGCTCGGTTGTGTTCCAATTATATATAAGTGAGTTCGTTTCCTATGCAATGTCTGCTTATATACAACAAGTAATAAATGATAATTACAATTTTTAGGTCACCTAGAAGGCTTTGCATAATTTGTTTTGTTTTTATTTGAGTCTTTGTGGTTTTGTTCGAATTTTGCTGGTTATGTGTCTCGATTTACTGCGCGTTAGCATTTGTGTGTTTTCTTGTTGATGCGAATTGTTGTTACTCATTTTTCTGGTGTGCTGTTTAATTTGTTTATGGGATTTGTTCGAAATTCTGGTAACGTCACACTTTTGTTTTTAGATTATTCCCAATGTAATGCTGATACGGTAGGTAATATTACTCATTGGTTGTTCAGTGTTTTATGTATAGTATTATTACAAATCTTAAGATACTAACCCATTATTATCATGTATTGTCTCAAAATTTCAATCAAGTAATTATGGGAAATCAGAGTATGGTTAGAAATTACATACTTGTGAAATAAGTTAACCATACTTTTTCGATACACATCACTCAATTTAATCGAACATCAAAACATACCCACCATCACAATCTACTAAAGAATAAACTCATTGTTCTTATCCGAGTTTTTTTTCTCTACGTAGCTGCTCTATCACGGATCAACTTTCCAAGAGTTTATATAGCTACATTTCAAAATAATTCGCCATTATTGGAGTTTCGGGAGACTATTTTGTTTTCAAATCTTCCTTTTGGGAAGAGATACTCTTGTTTGTCCTCAGCTAAAAAACTCCAAGAACTATTTACACTTATATTTGTCGACAAGCATTATACACTTCAAAATATGATCAAATGAAAAGTGATATCAGAAGAGAAATAGAACTAGCAGAAATATTCATCCTGCATTTAACTTTATTGGTTTATGGCGTTTTTATTTTTTAAGGGCCATTATTTTTCCTGTTTGCTGACTATTTATATATTCACAAAATAACATAAGATACAATGTGATAACGATCAATGGAGTCTTTTAGTCAAAATTCATATTGAGTTAACGAACGTTATGTGTAATTTTTTCCTCTGTTGTATTTTAGAAACTTAGAAATCTCTTATTAATGAATAAGTAATGGTACTGGAAATATACGTACCGAATAGATTAATTATCCAGAGTGAATCACACCCTAATTTCATAGAACCCATTAGTTTTTAATCTAATTAATATTTGAGTAGTATAGGCCGTATGATCTCGCAGCTTAATTTTGCAAATAAGGCTTGATTGAGGATTGAAGTAACACTCTGAATGTGATGCCTAATATATTTAGCTTTTGTATTGTGAACTGTGATGCCTGATATATGATATCTTTGATGGTGTCTGATTGACTTTGGATCGTTTAAAAGCTTGCATTGACTTTTGTCCGAGTAATTGGTTTCACTTCATTTTAATTGCAAATGAATCGAATTACATTGATTTTTGTCCGAGTTATTGGTTTCAATTCATTTGAATTGCAAATGTATCGAACCTCTTCGCCTTTTGCGAATTGTTTAATGCGTCCTGTTTTAGAACATTAGACCTACCTTGCTCTTCTTTATGTTATTATTGCTGATGTTAACTTGTGAGGTGACGTTGCTATGATGAAAGCCATTTTTGGAAACCAGTATGATTGTGCTTTGAGAATAATGGCATTAATGTCGACCAGAGCGGTTACCTGAGCAACTTGGTGCCCCTCGGCCCTCTTTGTGTAGTATGTTTCATGTGTTTTGTGTTTATTTTGAGGCCTGCATTGTTCCCCTCTTTATTTTAATTGCATGATGTTGCTATGATGAATGCAAAATTTGTTGAAAGCATACTTACAATGCTTCATGAATAACGACATAATGCCGGCCTAAGGGGTTACCTGAGCAACATGGTGTCTCCCATCCCCCTTGTTACAGACTTACAGTGGGTGTTTTGTCCTCGAATTTGAGGGTTGCCTTTCTTATAATTATGGTCTGACCTTGACACGATTTTGCCATAATGATTTCAAAATTTGTGGAAAGCATTATAACTGTGCTTTTTGAACAACTGTGTTATGTTTTGCTGAATTTTTTCAACAAAGGGAAAATTGTTTCTTTTTTTTTGCCTAATTTTCTCTCCTCCAAGGGTTTCAGCATGATGATTTTTGGGTCTTGTAATTGCAGTTTTGTGTTGTGCATTTGTGTGAGCTCCGAGCTGACTTTGCTCTGTTCTGCGTAGTTGTGTTTATCTTATACTGTCCTGCGAACCATGAGCCTTCAAAGCAGGGCGATTTTTGGGATTTTGACCCGTGGATCTTGTGTTGGATGCGTATTTGCGCAGCTGGAAGTCGTGTGGTTACAGGTGAGTTTGTTCTGTTCTTTGATACTTTTAATTTATTTTTATGCTTTTGTGTGATGTGGAGTTACAAGAGGAAGAGGAATGTGTGAGTTTTGATTTGAATGCTGATTTGAATTAGGATTATTAAGGAGTGATGTGATCGATGGTGAGACATTGAGACTTATCCTGCTGTTAATTGTGTTAATTCCTGTGTTTATCGAATAGAGACCAACTCCATCTATAATTTTTTTTAATTAATCACAACTTTAGTTATGCGGATCCAAATTAAAATGATGCATAATGAGCATATTATATCAACGTCATCCAATCCCATGATTAATTATAGGAATTGAGGAGTAATAATATTTTCTCCATTATTGAAATTTCACCCGTAAATTATTTTTTAAAAAATGTTTTGATGCAAAAGAGATATATGAATAAAATTAGAGAAAATAATACTCCGTAAATGAAGAAGAGGAGATGAGATTAGTAGTAATATGACACAGCAAATCATTGGTGAATCTAATTCGTTAATATTATGATCAATGCAAGTTTACCAGTTCGCTGAATCTAATCCGTGCCTTTTGCTTAGATAGGATGTGACAGCATGTTTAAGGAATGTTTACGTTATTATGATGAACCAATAATCAATCAATCCTAAGTGGCTCACCTATGTTGACTTTAAATAACACAGTGAATATATTAGCATACTAATACTGTAATTTTTATTGTTGAACAATCGAATATGATGAAAAATAGAGAGTGATAAGTATGCTTTGAGATTAGGTCATGCAATTAGCATGTGATAGTTTAAACGGTGCACAAGAAGGCATGGAGAGAAGAGTAGGAATTATGAACTTGTAGTGACKTCCATTTGACAGGTTAGCAAATTAAAATAACAATATAGAGAGGAATTTTAACCTGTGTGAATTAACTTAAAAAGTGTAGTTATTATACTGCAGAAGTTGATTGTTACTTTTGAATATCCCTTCATTTATCACATGAAAAATTGATGTYCGTGGGGACATTCCACGCTAAARAGYTAGTATAAATTAGTTTTAGGATCTTTAAATCCTCATCCCACACGTAATCTTCTAATTGCGAATCCTACACGTGAAAAAAGATTGTTTGTCAAATTAAAATTAAGTGGTTAAGCAGAACACAATTCCTTTTTAAGATACATATGCTTAACTGCATATGCTCTAATTCAAGCTTGCTTGTTGCTATGGTTAAAAAATTTCACAATAAAAAATCGACTCAGTCAAACATATATTATGTATGTCTCTAACACAGAGGGAGTGATGCGGGTCTTATTCATAAGTTGAGATGTCTTAGATTGCTTTTTACTGACCTAATTAAGTACAATACGAATTATGCTCATAAATATTCAAAACCGATCTTATTACTCTTAAGAAACAATAAAAAAAA
>SNQN01006845.1:14801-31593 GCA_008642245.1 Bassia scoparia
TAGTGTCTCCCCCTCTTAAAAGTCTTTTATACCCTTATGAATTTGAAAAAAAAGAATTAATGTCTAAATTACCCTTTGCCTTATTATGTGATTAAAAATGAAATTGCATTTATTATGTAACTTAATTAGTGAAAAGCTTTAAACAATGAATTGAAGCACTAATGGTTTTATTTTGAATTTCAAGTCATATTTAAAAAAAAACAGTTACAATTCAATAAAGTGTATGCCTAACTTAGCTAGAAGTATAAAATTTTAGTTGATACATACTTTAATATTATTTTTAATGATGATATACAATTTCATAATCATAACACGCATGCGTGCACATAAAAATTTAATATGAGAACAAACATCAAATCACATATAATAGCAAATAAAATACGAAGTAGCTATAATCAGCATGTAAAGGCCAAAATGCAAAGTTTAAAGTATTTTGCTGCAATTCTTTCAAATGATGGAATAGTTTTTAGCATACATATAATTGGGAATTAAAGAGGCTAAAATGCCATAGTATACTAAATTGCAAATTTTCCTTCCTTACATTAGTGGCAAGATCCTGCTCCAATTTATACTTGTTATTAACTAAACATGACATAATATTGTAATCAAAAGTATGCTTCATAAGTACACCATGCACAATTGCGCAAACTGAATTATCACAAGTAGAAGGAAAAAAAACAGCAATCTGAATAAATCACATTCACAACGCAGAAAATTAGCTAGAAAGAAAAAGGGTAGAAATTCATGAATTGTGCTGGAATTGTAGCAGGTATTGTGTAAGACTTGCTAAGGTGTTTTGCTATACAGATTTTCTTTGAGGTGCAGAGTTGAGTGAAGAGTTGAGGCTTTCCGTCAATTTACCTTTTGGAGAGCTAACTCTATTGAACTTGGGTGGAACCTTGGCCTTTCGCTAGGCTATTTTCCTTAGACATGCACAAAGGAAAATAATCCTATTCGGATTATTTCTAAAGTGCTATGAAAATTAGAGAGAGAAAGTAGGGAGATAAGTTAGTTGTTGAGAGAATTAATGTGTGTCATAAATGAGCTTTCCCGGGTATTCATAGGCGCTTTACATCAACCTTTGGAAGCCTAGATGTGTGACATTTGTCACCATCTGTTGTACCAGATTTCGCTAGGTCCAGCCACCAGGTCCTCAAGAATCGGTCAGCAAGTCACGCGGAAAAGTAGTAGCAGATAAAGGTCCACCTGGGATAACGACTAGAAGTGATCGGTTGAAGAATTCACGTTAGCATCTCGCAACCTGAAAGTTCGTGACTAGGATATGTAGTTAGTATAAATATAATCAAATGTAATCAGATACCATTGAATTCTCTCCCCTCATCTGTATTCTAATAGCGTACTTAAGTGAAATCATAAGAGCTTGTAATCGGTATCTAAGCAGTTGAAGGCCAAGCATCAGTGGATTGGTAGTCTCATCACTACCGCGGTTTTTCCCGATTTGGGTTTCCGCGTCACCATTTCCTTCGTGTCCTTTCCTTATAACTTCCGTTCTTTATTGTCTTTATTCATTGTGATTAAACTGATTAACCCGTCTAGTTGCAGGTCTGACCCTAGCTAGGTAGATTAGCTGGTCTGCAAATTCTGCCTGAAATTTTGGCGCCCACCGTGGGGCTGCAGCTTGATTCTTTTAGAAAAAAAAATAAAATATCTACGGGAGTATACTCTTGTTACTACTTATTTTTCTTTCAATCGTATAATTCGAACTTTCTATTATGACTTCTGAAATTGGCACTCCTAACCCCCAGCAATGCTGAATTGCTGGACTGTTGTCACTCTACAGGAAGAACTCCAAAAGAGTAAGGAAGAAACGGCTGGCCTCCAAGCTTAAGGGCTGAAGTGACCGGCGCATCAGGTAGTCGACGTAGACGTATTGATACTGAAAATGTCCTTAACATGCACGAACTTCTGTCTCAGGATGAATCGGAAGGCGAGGAAGACCTCCTTCGCGAAGACGAGATGGATGACCCGAGAGCGGTGAGTACGAAAGCCTGAAGAAGAGGAATCCCCTGCAGGAGAAGACGCCGACCCCAGCACCAGAGGTTGGCTAGCTAGAATCCGAAAATAAGCGGATGATGAGGATGCTAGCTAAACTTCCAGGTGCGTCGGTCCCGGTTGCCTTCGAGGCCGCGGACGGTTATACCCGTTCCCCCTTTGTGGCGCATCGCTAGGGAAAAATCCTAAAAGGTAGGTATTGCTATGCTAAATTATACGATGGTATATGACCTCCCATGATCATGTAGCGCAGTATACAGAGGATTGTGGCTTTTTTCCATCCCAGGAATCTGATAGAAGCGCACCGATGTGCAAGTCATTCGGATCGCATATCTTGTCAGGGCCCGCCCTACAGTGGCTGATCAACCTAAAGCCAGGTCCATCCAAAATTTTGACTAATTGATTAATAAGTTTTCTACAATTTGCTACCAGCAGAGCACATAGACAAAACTGCTAGTGATTTGTACTTCGTCGCTCAGAACTGAGAGACGCTGCGAAATACCTAGACAGGTTCCAGCTCTGAAAGTGATATCTAATAAAAACCCTGGACGCAGTCTACCACAATAGAAGCGTTCCAGAAGAGGATAACCCCTCAATCGAGGCAATTAGAGTTGACCAGTATGCTGTAACGTCTTTCGCCAAGTACAGACAAGAGCTAGAGCTGAAGATCCGGTTGAAGAAGACGAGGCAGCTAGGAAGATCTTAGCTGCACCGCCGAAAATCGGGTCTCCCCCTCGGAAGGCAGAACAGACAGGCGTCGAGGAGGAGGTTGGGTGACAGGCGTAGCCAGCAAGAAGCCAGGGGGCTGGTACCGAACAGGTAAAGCAGGTAAGGTCGTGTGAATATCCCTATCTCGACTAGTTCTGTCACCGTAGATGTTGCAGGTGTTGTCGACGCGATGGCTGAAGCTAGACTGCCCCCGTCAGGTGCATCCTAAAGACTTGGCCCTGATAGCGGAAAAGCCCCTCCAAGTGGTGTGGTTTACCCCATGACCGTGGCCACAGCCAGGAGGAGTGCAGCGCCTGAAAAAGAGGTAGCTGGCTGTTAAGACAAGGGTACCTAAGACAGCTGCTAGAGGATCGGAGAGGTAAGCAAAATTATAACAATAGTGGAATAGAAAACCAAAATACTGGTAACCGTGATAGCAGGTACAGAGATCAGGAGCTTCGGCTCCTCCCGGACCCGCACATGTGAGGTTGTGCAGTAATACGGAGGCTCAGACGTATGTGGGTTGACAGATACTCCTGCGGCCAAAAGGACGCCAGTGCGAGCCAGATGGGGCAGCCCGGCTGCCCCAGTTCGACCTGGAAAAACAGCTAGCAGGCATGCCACACCTTCGACGAGACGAAGATAACGGTGAGGAGACCAACGACAGTTTTGGTAATCTCCTACTAACTATAGCTTAATTGTTTGATTAAAAGAAATATTGATCGATAGCGGTAGCTCCCACCAACGTGATCTTGCAAAGCGCTTGGAAAAGTATGGGGCTAGAAAGAAAAAGATAAGTGCGGAATCCACTGTCTAGTAGGGGTTCAGTGGGGAATCCCAGCACACCATTGGCGAGGCTTACGCACCTACCTATGCGAAAGGGGTGACACTCGCCACGCATTGTCGAATTGTAACGTGTAGATAGTCGTCTGCTTTATAATGTTATTTCTGGGTACGCCTGGATTCACAAGATGAAGGCCGGTACCCTCAACTTACCACAAGTTGCTTAAGTTCCCACTAGCTGGGTGTGCGGAAACAAGGGGAGACCGCAAGATGCCCGGGATCTATAGTGCGTGATGTAAAAGCGAAGAAAGGATTGCCATCTTAGCAATTTACAGGTGGATCCGGTGCCCGCTAGGCCTGCAGAGACCAAGACTAGACGAAGTGGCACTGGATCCCAGCCTGCCCAGCAACTGTGGTTAATGCGCAGCTACGCTTAGAACAAGCGAAAGAGGTAAATTGAATAAGAATTTTTGAAAAACTAAACAAAATTGCTTTGCGTGGTCCCTTGAGGACATGACAGGCATAGACCCAGCGTGATAACTCACCGACTAAACGTGGACACCCACGCAAAAGCCGGTGAAGCAGAAGAGGCGAAAATTTCGCAACACTGAGAGGAACATGATAATAAATGATGAGGTAGCCGAGCTGCGCGATTCGGTAAGATACGAGAGGTATCCTATCGGTGCTAGCCAACGTGGTGTGTAAGTAAAAAGAAGTAATGGAGGGTCTGCATCGATTTCACAGATTTAAATTAAAGCATGCCCTAAAGACTTCCCCTACCTTCATATAGACCAATTAGATGCCACTGCGGCGACATGAAAAGACTAACATTCTTAGATGCTTACTCTGGTTATAACCAAATTCTTATGCACCAAGACTCAAGAAAAAAACCGCCTTGCACAGACAAAGGAATTACTGTTCACTGTTATGCCCTTTGGTTTGAAAAATGCAGGTGCAAGCCTACAGCGACTAAGTGAACAAAATGTTACCAAAAGCAGCTGGGGGACACATGGAGGTGTAACCATAGATGACATGCTAGTCAGTCCAAAAAAGGCAGACGAACCACATCACCTCACACAACAAGAACATTCGATGTCTAAGGAATACATGATAAATGACCACCAAATGTTCATTTGGGGGGGGCAGGTAAGTTTCTAGGTTATAGTAACACAGCGAGGTAAGAAGCTAACCCCGACCAGGGTGAAAGCTATCCTTTAACCTAGAGCCACCTAGGAACTTAAAAGAAGTAACAGAAAATAACAGGCCGAGTGGCAGCCTTTTAAACAGGTTCAATTCGCGTTCATCAGATAAATGCCATTTATTTTACAAACGTCTAAAGAAAAACAAAGGTTTTGACCTGACTGATGAACACGAAAAGGCCCTACAAGCGCTAAAAGCCTTTTGGCTTCTCCCCTGTGACAAAACCAAGCAGAGGGAAGAGAACCTCCAAGTCTACCTACCGTCGCACAAAAGATGTAAGCGCGGTATTAGCTTAGGGAAGCCGGAAAACCAACAAACTGCCTAATGTACTTCTTACGTAAGTAAAAACATGCTAGAAGCAGAATCAAGGATCCTCACTAGAAAAAACTCGTGCTAGCGCTAGTTATCGTTCCAAAAAAACTCAGGCACTACTATTCGAGACGCACCTATAACGGTATGAAAACTACCCAATAAAAGCAGTACTCAGAAGCCGAGCTAACGGGAAGAATGAGCAAATGGGCGATATTCTAGCGGATAACGATATAAAATATATACCTAGAACAGCTATAAAAATCCCAAGCACTACTGACTTTGTGGCTTGACTTCAGCCCAGGCCTAGAACCTCCGCGTGCAGGCAAGTGAACACAAGTAAGCTAAATGGCAACTGTACGTAATGGCTCCTCAAAATTTTTTAGGGAGCTGGCTAGGCGTGGTGGCTAAAGTTCGCCACAAAGGGGGACTGATAGTAAGAGCAATATGCGTGACTTTAAAAGCTACTAATAACGAAGCCGAATATGAAGCTTTGCTTGCAGTATTGATAGCGGCCAAAGATCTGGGGGCAACCCACCTCCAAGTCTTCAGCGATTCACTACTAGTAGTAAGTCAGCTGAAAGGCGAGTTCGCAAGCTAAAAGATCCAAGATGGCCAGGTACCGTAGAAATAGCTAAGAAAAAGATGAACGAAATTCGAAAAATTTGACATTAAGCAGGTACCGAGAGACCAGAACCGAAGGCAATGCCCTGCCAGCCAGGCTAGCTATGGGAAATGCAGTTTTGACTTCGTGCCCATAGCACACCTCGCCACAACCTTCAATCGAAAAGAAGAGCTGATTCATGCCTATATCTGATGAAAGTCCCGAGGATTGGAGAACGCGATCATCAGCCACCTACAGATGAAACCCTACTACGGTAAGCTAGAGGCACGAAGATACGAATGAAGTGTTTCCAGGTATGCTCTTAATTGACAACGTCTTGTTTAAAAAGTCTTCTTCAGCATCCTACAAAGGTGCCTAGGTAAAACGAAGCATACCCCACCTTAAAAGAAATTCCACGTATGGCGAGTGCGGCACGCACTCAGCCGGCCGAACCTTAGCTAAAAAATATGACCTACGGCTACTATTGGCCACCATAAAACATGATGCTAACAAAATATGCCAGGAAGCTGTATAGCCTGTCAAGCATGCGAACACCCCACATTCAAGCACCTGAGCAATTGCCATCCCCTCACACCGTTGGCCCTTTTCATTGAAGTGGGGGATTGGACATAGTAGGTAAACTAACCCACGGCTCCAGGTCAAAAGGTATACCATGTTAAGCCCTAACTGATTAAAATTTCCAAAATGGATCGAAGCAGACGCTTTCCCCCAGGTAAAGGGACAAAGAAGTAATTTCATTTATTGGACCAACATAAATCTTGCAGGTTTGGGGTACCCAGCGAAATTGTTTGCGAACAATGGATTCACAATTCATTAGCAACAAAACTAAAGACTTCTTCTGCCTAAAATGGAACATAACTTTAACCAATGTCCACTCCTAGGTACGCAAGCCAACGGGCAAGCAGAGTCGAGCAATAAATTAATAATCAATGAATAAAAAGACGATTAAAATCAGGCCAAAGGGAAAATGGTAAAGAAGAACACCCTAAAATTTTATGGGCCTAACAGAACCACCCCTCGGGGTGCGACTGGACAAACCCCTTCTCACTTGGTGTATGGTTGGAATTCTGTCTTACCTGCAGAAATAGCTGTCGCCATCGGCCGAGGTACGGGCTCATCACAGAAGAGGAAAATGAAAAAGGAGCTACACCTAGATGTAGACCTATAGAAAGAAATACGAGACGAAGCCCACGCGAGAAATTGCAGCTTACCAGCAAGATAGTAGCCAAGAGTTTTAATAAAAAGGTGAAGGCCAGGACATTTTGAACCGGGGACTGGGTAACTAAGAAGACATTTCTCCAAAACCCAGAGTTAAACGCGGCAAGCTAGGAGCTAGCTGGGAAGGGCCTATCAAATCAGTAAGACGTTCGGTCAATGAGCCTACGGATTGATACACCTGAAGGCACAGAGATCCCCCAGAAGCCTGAACGCTTGTCACTAAAACGATACTAGTTTCCTGAGGTAAACCCTCAATAGCTAGCCAACATAGAAAAGCATAAAATGTAAAAAGACATACTTGGACCACAGCAAAGTTGGTTTCTAGCCCAAAAAGAATATCATGCATGAATAAAAGTTTAACAAAGTTTATATCGAAAAGCAAATAAAGCACAAAGTCAATACAATGTCGAAATATTAAACTAGCAAAAGGGCCACTCGCCAGTGACAACTTAGAAGTCCAGCTGCCCAAGCACACAAAATGAAATATCCAAAAAAAACAAGTCCAAGTCAAGTAATTAAAAGCCGCAATGCTGCGCTATAGCCCATACATTATAAGTAAAAAAGTTTGTTAAATGGAAACAGGTAACGCTACTCAGATGGCGGAAACCCTCGTAGCTTCAGCCGGATATTCCACAAACAAATCTCCACAAGTTCAGCTGGATGCCAGATGATCCCAGACTGGCCGCATCATCCGACATCTTTTCACAAGTCAGGCAGCGAAGAAGTTCCAACAGCTACTTGAGTAGTGTCCCCAGAGACGGAGGCGGAACAAGAAGCTAGTTTGAAGGAGTCATCGTAGCACCAAGAGTTCCTTCCTGAATCCTCAATCCTCCAAGTCCTTCAATGTCCCCAAGGGAAGCCACGTAAGGCATCATGTTTGGCATCAGCTCGTCATCCACAGGCCTCTTGAACTTAATCTTCCAGGACAGCTGGCCAGCTCAGTGATCACCGTATCCGCCTATCCTAGCGAGCACGGCAACCGTCTCCTTGAGCTCAAGAGATAGCCAATCCAGCTCCTCTCGCCTGGCTTTTTCCGCGGCTACCGACGCTTCAGCTGCTTTCCTTTCACTGACCAGGTAGCCTTCTCCTTGGTCAATGAGCCATTGGTTGGTCAAATCTCCGTGCGCCTTTTGAGAACAGGCAGCAGTCTGAAAAATGCCCTTGGATACCATGAATTCTGGAATCAGCGAAGGGCCAGGTGAGACCATCATTGTGAACCACTTCCAAATCCTGCCCTCCCAAGCGAGCAAGTCAGCAGCGGGAACAACACTGAATCCCATCTCCGCCAAACCCGCCAGCTGTCCCTCGTGGTTTAGGTAACGGGGAAACGATAATTGAAGCCAGCAAGTGGACCTTCGAACGACGTTTCACAGTGGCCTTCTTCTTGTTTACCCCAGCAGCAGGAATGGTGGTCAGATGATATCGTGAACTGGCTCAACCATAAATGAACCTTGGCAGCAGTTGGGCACCACCATCACCTGAGGCCTTCCGCTTCTTGGCAGACAAGCCTCATTTCAGACACAGACATAGCCAACTAGCCCAGGTAAAAAATGTCAGAATCCAAGCAGTAAAAGACAAAAACGTAAAGACATCCCACTATGACGCCTCAACTCACTGAAGCCATGAACAGAAGCTGGCATGATCCACCAAACTTCGAGATTCCCACCGCTAATTGCTGAGGAAAGCCTCCACTTAGCCGAGTACCCGTGGGACGGGCCCACAATCGGTAACCCACCGCTGAAAAGCCACCAAGAAAAGCTCCAGACGAAGAACCAAACACAAAAAAAGAGAAAAAACAAGTCATTCCAAAAACACCAAACAGAAAACACGACAGAAACCGGCAAAAAGACCTAACCTCCCACTATCCCAACCTTCCACTAACCATCTAAACTGAACCAAGGAATCCAAAGCTACAAGAAAAATCTGGCCTTCCATCCCTTGTCAGATGCCTTCCGTTCCCCCACTAAATCTACTTCACACCGATTTCAAACTTCAAAGTGAAACGAGCATATAGCAATCTTCTGATGAAATAAAGTTTGGGCAAAGGTCGCGATAATAAGGGCCGTTTCCCAGGATTCTCAGTTGGTCAATAAACTGCAGACCCTCCCAAATTTCGGCTGAATTGACCGGGACTCAGTTGGAATTGGTTTAGAACAGAAAGTACTAATGGGGTGAATAATAGGAATAGCCCTATAAGAAAAGGATACTCGTAGAACAGACATGTCCAGAGGACATTTCTCAGGCCTTCTTTGGTTTGGGGACAATCATAAACAGCTTCGGCTGGGAAACCGCGCCACAAAAATGGTTGCAAGGTTTTCCCCCGGTTCGGTTATGGTGCTCGCTATATCTTCATTAGGCCTCCCCATTTCGAGATGCAACGGAAGCCTTAAGAGGAATAAGCTTAGACCTCTTCCTACAGATTGCTTAAAACGAGGCATGGACAAACTAAATTAACGAAATGAAAGAAAAATAGGTAACCTGAAAGAAGGGATAACCGCCGAGCAAGAAAGCACGAAAAACAAAGCAGAACGCTGGAGAAGTATGAAAGGAAGACGAAGAAAGTGGTAGTGAAGTGAAAGTAAATGAAAGGAAGTAAAAAGGCAAACTTTAAATTTGAAAAATTCAAGGAAGTTGAAGAGTAAAGTGACTGACAGTTAGGGAAAACGTGGAACGTCAAGGACAAGTGGAGAAAGGCTGTAATGGAGAAAGTGGGCAGATGCCGAAAAGACAAATTAGCCCTCATTAAATAAGATCTATGAAGTCCAATTGGGGGCAAATGTTGTACCTAGATTCAGCTAGGTCCAGCCCACAGGTTCCTCCCAAGAATCGGTCGCAAGTCCACGCGGAAAAGTAGCTAGCAGATAAAAGGTCACGCTGGGATAACGGCAGAAGTGATCGGTTTGAGAAAATTCACGGCTAGCATCTCGAACCTGAAAGTTCGTGACTAGATATATGTAGTGTAGTATAAATATAGATCAAATGTAATGATACTGCACTTGAATCTCTCTCCCCTCATGCTGTATTTAATAGCGTTACTTAATGTGAAATCATAAAAGCTTGTAATCGGTTGCTAAAGCCAGTTGAAGGCAAAGTCAAGTGGATTGGTAGTCCATCACACCTCGCGGTTTTCCAGCCGATTGGGTTCCGCGTCACCATTTCTTCGTGCCTGTCCTTTATTACTTCCGTTCTTTATTGCTTTATTCATTGTCGATTAAACTGATTAACACCGTCTAGTTGGCAGGTCTCGACCCTAGCTATAGGTAGATTTAAGGCTTGGTCTGCTAAAATTTCTGCCTAAACACCATACCACACAGTCGATTATCCACTACTACGCTTAGCACATTATATATGATTTTTTGATCAGTTCTGTCGCATACGGTTGAACTCGTGGTCGTGACATCCGAGCCCATAAGATCGTTAATTCAAAATTGAAGTCGACACGTGGCATAGTAGAGTCTACTACTGCCAACATAGTATTATTCTCAATAATCACAACAACACTTGACTATGAATAACAAAAATTTAATCAAATTCATGATGGCAAATTTACAAACCCTAACATAAATAAAACAATCCTAAACAAAGTAAAACATATGAATGATCGTGTTATTCAATATTAAATTAAGCTATAATTGTGATTAAGAGTGTTAATCATCCAAAAATAAAGAACAAAAATTCTGAAAAATAAAGTAACGAAATTAACATTAAATATAAGGAGACAATGACTTACTTGAAGAGGATACGCGACAGCAATGGAGAAGAAGAAAGAGGAGACGAGTTAATGCGATGCAGAACGAAAAAGATGATGAAGCACTACCAAACCCTAGGAAGGAGAAATACGATTTAGGTAGTCCACAATTCGACATTTGGAGAATGGTTGAGCTTTGTTTTTTTTTGAAAATAGATTTTAATGGTAGTTGTATTATTAGAATTTGAATGACAAAAAATACTTAGTCTTAAAAAATCTTGGATTTGGATCAATTCAATTTTCAAATTCCAACCATTACCCAAACAAGTTGAGCCAAATTCAGGAATTGGGAAGAAATCCCAGATTATCAATACATGCCACAAGAGGTTTTGTACATTAAAAGGTGGCGCTTCAATCTCAGCGATAAAGACATTTTTTCAGCGAGGCTACTACAACAAGGTGCGCACCTTGCACCTTGCATCCTTTAGTGAAGTGCGAGATCTTTGCTTTTTACATGTTGATTACAAAATTCTTAAATTGAATGGTAAAAACATCAATTCCTATAATCTAATTTGTTGATATTGTATTGCTTGTTGGTGGTTGTACGACTAGAAGAAATATTTGGGTACCATAGCTTTAGTTCCTCTGATCTTCTATGTTGTCACCACTTTCGATTATTTATAACTGTTAATAACCTAATAACAAGCTCTTTACGGTTAAAAAAAACTTCTTAATTTCGCTTGTATGAGTTGTTAATCATTCAATAATGCATGTTGATAAATATATCATTCAATCGATTGGACTCCGTAATTCTTAACACAAAGACAATTGCTTTTCGTCGTTGCTATCAAAGAATGGGATATATCATGGTTATATCATAGTATGGACATTGTTAGCTGAGTAATGCATGAACAATGAAAGAGGGAATATCATTTACATGTCCATGTTCACAAATCACATAAGACAACATTTCTAATCTAACCCAACCCATTACGCGACCAATGTAACAGGCCTTCGTATTTATTTTATCCCTTATTATTATTCCTTAAAATCCTTTCCCACTTTCCATGCTAATCATCTCTTAAGCCATGGCTAGGTTATGGGTATGTTTGGGATCAGCATACGAGGTAGCGTGTACGAGTTTTACTAGGTCATAAACATCTTGTTTTTAAAAATTTGAAGTGTTAGATTGAATGGAGTTTGGGGTAGAATGGTGGTGGTAGATCTAGCGGATTGGGTAGAGTTTGGTGAAATGTTACAATTTAGTTAACTTTGATGCTTGAAACTACATATGGGTGTGTTTGGGATGTAGCTTTGGGGGTAGCTTTGTAGAAGTTTTGACTGGTCAAACTCCTATTTTAATCTAAATAGCACGTGTTTTGGATGAGTAGCGTTCATGATATAGTGTAATGTTTGAGGTAGAGTTTTTGCAAAAAGCTACTAAGGTACTTTCCGAAGTAGCTTTCTCAAACGCTACAATTACTACTTATAATTATAACATTTTAATAATACACACTTAAACCGCTACTTAAGTTGCCAAACACTAACAAATTATAATCAAACTTCACCGCTACTGGTACAACAGCTACATCTATGCGTTACAGCTGACATCTACTTCTACGCTAACAACATACACTCTTACACCGCTAGTTTTTTTCCAAGCATACCCTATATTCTTCTTTCAATTTAGTCTATTTTAATTATTTTTTGCCAATTTTTTTTATTTCCTGTCATTATTTTATGTTTGATGATTGATTGGCAATTCCTAATAATTTTTTCTTTTATTTTTTCAAACAACATATTTTATGTTGTTTTGAAAAGGAAATATTTTTATATGAAGAATGAGATCTGTTTTTGAAATTTTGACATTATAAATTTATATAGTACTCGTACATTGTTTTGGAATTATTTATTATTGAGGAGCATTGTTCTAAATTAATTTTTGAGAATATTGTTAATTTTTTAGTATCATAATTTTTCCGTTTAAATAAATATGCCAACGTATAGTTTAATAATATAATACTCCGTATAATGTTATGGTAACAATCAATTTATATTACCTATTGTAAAAAAAAATTAATAATAATTTTTAACGAAATACATTTTAATCACCAATAATTGTACCAAACATTTCAATAAGTTTCAAACCACTACTTTTCATACAGCTGATCTTCAACAGCTACTAATTACAGCTAATAGCACTGCTATGCTGACAGCTACTTCTACTCTTCTATCCGCCTACTGGTCCTGCCCATGGCCAGGCGCACGTGGCACACAACAGGTCACCTTAATCCAAGAAGGAGGACGGTGGGCCCCACGTACTTACAGAGATATGGGTACCCCTCAAGTAGGGTACAAGACGAAGTCTGACAGGTGAACAGACTTAGTCCCAATTGCTTAATATGTCAAAAGTTTGTCCCACATTGGGAAAAACATCAAAACAGTACCAACCTCACCAAACCAATAAAAAGGGAGTTGGTGAGTCCACTCCAGGTACTAATTTAACCCGACCGAGTACAGTCTAGCACTTATATCTAGCTTGCTCGAACTTCAGTAGTCTCTTTGCTGACTTAAGCATCTAGGGGGCTTTCCCGAAATCCCCGGGGTAGGTCACCTTTGCTTGTTTTGCAGGTTAGCCGGAAGAGAGCCAATGTGCCATTCTCAAGACGTTGACTGAAGCAACGTGCGTGCAAGCTGTCATCCCATTCTTATTCTCAACCCTAATTCATTGTATATCTTGTAAGTCCATTGAACAAGAACAAATTGGCGCGTCTGTGGGGATCGACAAGCAAAGCCATGGGTCAGTTACGCGTTAGATCTCGGATGTTACAACCTGTCAATCAGACAGGCAACGCGGGAGGGCACCCTCCAAGGGGAGATACTGGCATCTTCCGCGCACGTGGACTCGGCAACGCTGCAGGGGGAGAGAGGACCAATCGGCCTCACCATTCGCTTCCCTCAGCGACAGAGCCCGGTCACAAGCAGGAAACTTGATGCCTTGTTGGAGATAGGTTACTCTTCCTCACCAGCAGTTGCCAACCGAGCAGAAGGAGAGACTCAGCCCACGCGCAGTCAACCGCGCGCAGTCTCCGCGGCCACGGCTCAAGCAGCCGGCCAGGCCTGCCTACTCCGTATAGGCACGTCCAGGACCTTTCGGTCCGATTCCCTCGCGGGACGTTCCAACGCACTCGCCCAGCGAGGCTTTCAGCCTGCCCCCGACCAGAAGGGTAGAGGTGTTCCCACAAGTCAGTCGTTTTGCGTAGACCCATCCTGGACGTGCACTCGGAGAATCATTGAAAGAACGGCGTCGAATAAATCTGGATTGCCCGCACATCAATCAACAATCGCGAAGCAAGGCGAAGCCGCTGCTGCTCTTCATCAATTACAAGTGGCTGCTCGAGAGCACCGCGCCCTCACGACCGGCAATGAGACCTCGGGCCGACCCTCTTCTCTCTTCGGTAATCCATAGGACCGCGCACCCGCTGGCCAATGTGGGAAGGCCAAGTTAAGGGGCCAAGTATGATTTGTGCTTCTTCAGCGCACTATCATCGGCATCAGTCAGCAGGTCAACAGCGGCCATGCGGATAGTTCTCAGATAATAGTCCAGTCCAGGCAGACGGGAGAAGGCACTTGGACTTCGAACCGCCGTGGCATAGACCCTCGTCGTAGACCCCATTCAGCAGGAAGATAATAGACACTGAGGAATCCAAAGAAGTGAAGTTTCCCACCATCGAGACCTTCGACGGACAAAGATCCTGAGGATCATATGGCCAGCCTACAAGACTCAAAATGGCAAGTCCAGGACGGGATGTGAGGCCTCTGGGGTCGTTTCTTCCCGCAACACTGAAGGTATTGCTTCTCCATTGTTTAGTGAGATTCGCAATCTGGCTGTATTACAAATTTTTATGTATTAGAGGCTTGTTTAAAACAACAATTTATTGCTGTAAAAAGACACCAAGAAAACTAGCTGCATTTAATGAGTTTGAAACAGGCAAAACTGAAGGATTTTCTAGTTACAATTAAGCGATTCATGCCGAATCCTGGGCATTCGAAATCTGGAAACCAATGTTGTTTTCATCCCTCATGTCAGGTCTAGACCTAATACCGTTCAAGCAGGATCTTGTCATTGAGGGCATCACAAAGTCTCGGAGGCCTGGCTCTGGCCCAAGAAATACATTCAGGCCTCTGAGATCAATAACATGCATGAGAATCAGCCCTCAGTACCGAGGGCAAAAGTCAGGTGACAAACAGGGGTGATCCACTCAGGGCAAGAAGCCAAACTCAGGGATGAGGGGATGACCCTCGGTAATAACACGAAACAGGCGAGATATCCATTCTTAGACATCAAACCCTGGATATTCTCCCGAAGCCTGTTCCATTCGAACTAACGCCAACCGGCGAACAAGAACCTTTTGGTGTGAGTACCATCGGAATGTGGGCATACCACCCGAGATTGGGTCGGGAAGTTTGAAGCCAAGCTATCGATCGCTTGGCGAACGAGGTAAGCTCACAATCGGTAATCTCCTCGCAAGAAGGATACCAAAGATCAGCGGTCAGCCTCACGGCGAAAGGAGGCACAGCCACTGCCAGCAAATGAAACCATGAAATACTGTGAATGTGATATCGGGTGGCAATGCTCAGGGGGTTCCAGTAATCGGGCCAGGAAGCGTCATGCTGGAAGAGCTCACCGAACCAAGTGTTGAAGGTCGGTGGTGAGTTACCTCCTACTTGTCCAAGGCAATGGTCATTTGACGAACATTCCTGCCAAACTATTGCCTACCTGCACGATGTCCTCTAGTCGTCGAATAAAGATTAAGCTCGGGTGAAGCGAGTACTGTGGACAGGGCAGTTCCTCAGACATTATCAACCTTCGACTGCTTGCAGAAAATAAGTACTCTAAGATCGATCTCAATAGCCTCGGAGCATCCTCTGGTCGTTTTTGGCCGGAAAGAGAACATACCCGAAGGGAGTCATCAAGTTGCCAGTCAGACTCGGGAGAAGGACCTGCTCGTTCGGCTCAGGTGTACTTCACTGTCGTTGAATGGACCTCCCTACAACATAAATCCTCGGCAGGCCCTAGCTTCATCGGGTAAAAGCTCTATATCCCACTTATCAATTGCTTTCACTTTTTACATGTTGATTACAAAATTCCTTAATTGAATGGTAAAACCTCAATTCCCTATAATCTAATTTGTTGATTATTGTAGCTTGTGGTGGTGTACGCTAGAAGAAATATTTGGGTACCATAGCTTAGTTCCCTCTGATCTTCTATTGCTTGTCAACTTTCGTTATTTTATAACGTTAATAAACCTATAACAACTACTTTACGTTAAAAAAAAACTTCTTAATTTTCCGCTTGTATGAGGTTGTTAATCATTCAATAATGCAATGTTGATAAATTATATCATTCAATCGATTGTACTCCGTAATTCTTTAACCAAGACAATTTCTTTCTCGTTTGCTATCAAAGAATGGGATTATATCATGGTTATATCATATATGGACATTGTTAAGCTGAGTAATTGCATGAACAATGAAAGGAAGGGAATACATTTTACATGTCATGTTCACAAATCACAAAGACAACATTCTAATCTAACCCAACACCAGTTACGCCCAATGTAACAYGCCTTCGTATTTATTTTATCCCTTATTAGTTATTCCTTAAAATCCTTTCCACTTTCCATGCTAATCATCTCTTAGCCATGGCCTAGGTTATGGGTATGTTTGGATGCAGCTTACGAGGTAGCATGTAGAGTTTTTACTAGGTCAAAACTCTTGTTTAAAAAAATTGAAGTGTTTAGATTGATGGAGTTTGGGGTAGATGGTGTTGGTAGATCTAGCGGATGGGTAGAGTTTGGGAAATGTTACAATTAGGAGTATGGATCCTCTCCATTTTTTAGAGGAAATGGAGAGTCCATTTCCTTATCTAGTGGTTGAGAATAAATTAAGGGGAAAATTAGAGGAGATTTTGCAATTTTTATATTTAAGTTAAATGATTCTCAACCACTAGATGAAAGGAAATGGACTCTCCATTTCTAGGAAATGGAGAGGATCCATACTCTACAATTAGTAACGTTTGATGCTTGAAACTAGCTTATATTTCTCTTCAAATTTAGTTCTATTTTAATTATTTTTTGCCAATTTTTTTTTATTTCTGTTCATTTATTTTTTATGTTTGATGATTGATTGCAATCCTAATAATTTTTTCTTCTATTTTTTCACAACATATTTTATGTTGTTTTGAA
>SNQN01006846.1:16963-36259 GCA_008642245.1 Bassia scoparia
ATGAGAATCACCAGTGTAAATTATTTTAAAAATCTTCCAGTTAGCAGAAAATTCCGAAAAATAGAAAATGATTAAGGAAAATTCTTTTGGCCTCTTGTTTGACCTTTGCCTCATDATTTCGAGTGTGACTTCACATATTTTGAAATTTTTACGAGTTCATTTGCGCCTTTTCGGAATCGAATCGGTCACGAAACGTGGTATGTTTCATCATCGATTACTCATTTGGGGAGACACATTTGGGTGTCTACACATAGTATCTCATTTGTTCTTGCATATCAGAAATGGTTACCTTTTCTTCCTCGGAAGAGGTACTTCTTTCCATGAGAAACATTTGTGTCTTGTGCCTTGAACAGGTCTACATTTGGTCCACTTCTCCCAATAGTGTAGTCACACATACTTTCACCACCCGAGTTAAAATCACCCCAGAAAACCAACATAGCTCTCTTTGTCATCCTCTTCTTTTTATGTCATCCCTTGTCATTCTTCCATGCTGTCTTTGATCATGTTTCCAGCTTCACCACATTTGTTGCAACTAGTGCTGAAAGTGGTCTTCTTCATTGATCACGGAGTTTCCCTTATTCTTCCATGACTTACCCATCATTTGAGTTATGAGGATTCTCTCAAATCTTCTGGCAATACACCCAATTTCATCAAGATCTTCCTGTTTCTCTTTCACCTTCAATGCTATCCCTCTATGCTTCGTAGTGCCTTCCTCCTTTGAGTCCATCAACATCTCAGGAGTCATCAATGACCCAATAAGTTGTTCCATGGAAAAGGTAGGCAAATTGTTGGCCTCCTGAATAGCAGTAACTTTGGGTAGCCACGTTCTTGTCAAACTTCTCAGAATCTTTCTCACAAAAAATCTTCATTAGTAAAATCCTTTCCAAGAGACTTTAATTTATTGATAATAGCTATGAAACGAGTAAGCATTTCTTTTATATTTTCATCTCGATTCATATCAAAAGTTTCATATTTTGACATTAGCATATCTACTTTAGATTTCCTAACTAGTACTTTCATATGCCAATATTAAAGTATCCCATATATATTTTTCAACAGAGCATGCCAAGATTTGGCTTACCTCATTATAGGCAATTCCTTGTTGTAGTAGTGACATGGCCTTTGCATTCTTCTCAGGAGTTTTACAATTAACACTTGTATATTCACTCTCCTTCTTCTCTGTTCCATCTGTCTTGTCATGAACCTTGTAAGGTCCATTCTTGATGATCATCCAACATTCATAGTTACTACCAATTATCAGATAATACAAGCATATCTTTCACAAAGGATAATTGGTTCCATTGAACTTTGGCAATCTTGATCCTCCATATTTTTTGGTCATCTCTTAAGTAGTCATCACGTATTCCTTCTCTAAGTGTTACTCTTTCAATAAGTTAGGCTTTGATACTAATTGAAAGTGCGAGTGACACTTAAGAGAGGGTGAATTGAGTATAAGCAGAGTATTGTAAATTATTTCGATTGATTGTAAGAACAATTTGAGAAAACATTATAAGCAGCGGAAATAAAAAAAAATAAACAACATAAGGATTTAACGAGGTTTGATTACTAAAAGTCTACATCCTCCTCTGATCTCACTCACTCTTTTATTAATCAACTCAGAAAACAAAAGAATACACTCAATCAACTAATACACCTATGCATGAGATGATTCCCTAACACCCAACTATAGATGTTCACCCAACTGCTAACTCTAGCAGTTCTATGAAGCAATTCCCAGAAGTTCTTCAGTCATAAATTGAACTCACAAGATATCGTCAAAAATCAAAATTGAATGAAACAAAAGCCAGGGTTTTTTATTTATAGCCCACATTCACGTGAGAACACATGAGGTGGGAGTTGTTGGGCTAGGTGTAATGGTGCCAAAATACTTTATTTTTATTTTATTTTATTTTAATTCCGTATAAATTGATCCCCCAATGTGCATGGACAAATTAGGGAGTAAGAAAAAGAGCATGTGTCCATGTTCGGTGAATGGAAACTTTCGGAATCGCTCATTTCGCTCGAGTTTGTGTTTTTGCTTCTAAAATTAATAAACCGGTTTCAAAACATCGAAAGTTATAGAGAAAATATGGAAAATTCCTTCTGAATTTTTAGAGTTTTGTGTTAAATTTTTTTGATTTTTGAATTGTTTTGATAATTTTAAAAATTGTTTTAAAATTACTAAAATAGTTGAAAATTCCAAAAATTCTTGAAATTGCATAACAAAAATTTAGAAAAATGTTTTAAAATAATAAATAATTAATTTGTAATTAAATCCTATTTTGGTCAAGAAAAAGGGCTTTGACTTTGCAAATTTAGTTTCTAGGGCATTGTTTGAGGTAATTGTTTTTAGAAATTAACTAATTGCATTGTGGTATAGTAATATCATTGTCCTTAAATAGGGGTCAAATGTAGGTATCTACAGAAGCCCTCCACTTTGGCTTTATAGAGATGTATGTCTCGTAGGACACCAGTCAAAGTACTCGGTACCTACAAAACAACGACTAGTTGTTTTACCTGCACTTCTGGGTGTAAAAGCTTTTGGAAGCTCCTCATCCCTCTAGCTTTATCTTTAACTTGAAATTTAATTCCATCCCATAATACTTCTGGTTCGACAATTGGAGAAGCATTTGACAAGCATGCGAATTTACATGGTGATAATTGAAACAATCACGTATTTTTGTGCATATACAATCACAAAAAGGTCAAGCTTTTTAAGAGTTGAAATTTGAATTTGAAATCGATGGGTTTGAAATTTTGAGAATTGAGATGGATGATTGTGAACTGAAATTGAAATTGAACATCTACAAATTTAAGGATTTTTGTAGGGAGAGCATCTACAAAGGTCATTTATTTTTTAGAATCCATCATCTACAACAAACAAAATTTGTCATAGGCTATAATTTAAAATAGAACATTCACAAGGATCAAGATTTGTTGCAGACTAGAATTGGAAATCAGACATCCACAAAAGTTACGGTTTTTGATGGACTATATATGATTGGAAATTAAGAATCCACAACGATCGGTTTTTGTTGTGGACTAGAATTGAAGTCTTTCTACAATCTAGTTTTTGGTAAGAAAAAAAATTAAATTGAAATTGAGATCTTGCAAAGGTCGATTTACTTGCAAGAGAAACGTAGACCTACAACGATCATGGTTGTTGTAAATATGCAACGACCAGTTTTGTTCACAAGGAATCGAAGTCATAGAACGATCAGGGTTATTATAGATTTGCAAAGGTCAGTTTTATTCAAAAGGAATTGATGACCTACAATGAATAGTGGTGTTGTAGAATTACAAAGGTTAGTTTTATTGCAAAGGTACTGAAGACCTACAACGATTAAGGGTGTTGTAGTTTTATTACAAAGGAAGTAGAGTTTGAAATTGATGTTGAATTAAGACTCAATGCCTTTTTTGAGGTTAGGTTTGACTTTGAAATTGCCTTGTGTCTTTTGAACTTGAATGTTGTCTCTTGACTTTTGAATTTGATTTTGACTTTGACTCGACTTGACTTGGAAGGGACTAAGATCGAGGTCTATGAGTGGAGCTTTTTATGTCTAGACAAGAGCGTAACCTTGAAATAATTAACATTGATCTTCAGGTTAGAACTAGATAAACTAGCCTCTATGAGAGACTTAACTGGATTTATAAGCATTGTAGAGTGTTAAATTTAACCTTTATGAGACCAAGAGACATTGACTTAAGCCATTTGGGACGACTTGACCTGGGTGCTATCAATAAAGGCTTTGGGGTGGTTTTGTTCTTGCAAACTTGCTTTCTTTCCTTTTCCAAAGGGACAATCTATGTGGACACTTTCTTTGGTTTTTCTCTAAGGGTAGGATCCTTTACCTTCATTGTCTTCAACTTAGGTGTCACGAGGGTAATGATTTCAAGAGCTTAGTTCTTGGAGGTTCCTTCAAACGTTAGGCACCTTCTTCTTGGTGGCTTGTTCAACAATGAGGCAGACGTTCTCCTCCTTCATTACTTTAAGAGCATTTATGTAGGCATTTTATCGTGCACTCCCTTAGAGATTTCTCCTTGGAGAACCTCCTTTCTGACATACCTCTCATACAAATCATGATAGGTATCCTCAACTCCAATGTCTAAGTCCAAGGCTTCCCATGGTACTTTCAATTGAAATGGTAAGTATATTCTCTCCCTGAGCATTCCGAGTGCTTTCTTTCTTGGATGAGGGAGGAATGCTACTATGATGTCGTGTTTTGTCGTCTCCTAAGGCCATTATTGGTCGCCTTCCCCACATGCAACACCAAATGTTGTAGCAAATGAGTTGATGGGCTACACGTACAAGTGTCAATTTCCGACCCAGACTGGAAAAACCCAATCAAATCGATCTGCAAATAGCGGATTTTGAAGAAAATTTTGAGATTTTTGATCTGCTTAAAACCACCCCTCAAAACCCGCTAAAACCCGCTAATTTTCAACCCGATCGAATTCAACCCGTTGGGTTTTTTGATATTTTAATGATTTGTTGATAATTTATGTAACATTAAAATATTAAACCTTTACTATCAAATGTATAAATTGTCATTTTGAGCGTTTATTTGTTGAAAATGATTCTAAAGACGCTATTTATTAATTCTTGTTATTTGGGTTACAAATTTAGACATTTTTTCAACAAAAAAACCTATAAAAATTATATTTAGAACACAAAAAATTATAGTTATAAATCTCTAAACCCGTTGGGTCAACCCAATCCCGAAGGTTCTAGGACACGAATAAGTAATCCAAAACCCGAACCCAATAATGACCCGCAACGCATAACTCGAAATGCGCTCTAATTTAGAATGAACCACCCAACCCGACCCGCTTGTTTGACACGTCTATCTAAACTGTCCTAAAGCTTCAAGGTTTGAGAAGGGTGAGAGCTTTCCGTCAATGCTACATCCAGGGAGGTGACCTTTAAACATCCACGAGGGTTGCTTAGCACTTTCAATGTCACCTTGGAGGCTCTTAAGCACATGCAAGAAGGAGAATAATCCTTTTTGGAAGGTCCCCTTTGATGCTTAAGTAAGTATTTATGAGGGGAAAAGTAATTAATGCAATAATAAATGCAAGAAATAAAGACTAGCTAGAGAGAGATCAGATGCTCTCAAATGGTTATTAACTTGTGTTTAATAAATGGCCTCTCATGGGGTATTCATATGCATTTGTCTCACCTCATGGGAGCCAAGATGTGTGACACTTGTCGCCATCCACACAACTCCTTTATCTGTTTTGCTTGCTTGAGCATATAAATATTTGTTTCTCAATMTGCTTCAGCCGATTTTATATGGTCAATAAGTTGTTTTTACTTTTAACACGTGGCATGTTAGGAGGTTGAAACGTGGCCTTAAGTGCCCCTTTTCCACCTAGGATCGCTTGACCAAATTAGGAGTGGACACGTGGCATGTGGCCTTCACAAGCCACGTCATTGTTGTTATAATAAATCCCTTTTTAACTGCTGATATAATTTTTAGGAATAGTAGCTATCTAGTTATTTTATTAAACCTTTAATTAATAATAATATATATAATATATAATCCTTACTATAAATTAATTGTATCATATTTTTTTAATTTACTTATTTTTGGATAACTATGGGATGATTGATAAAATTAAATTAATATGATTTTTAATTAGATTTATAATGTCATCAGTGCTTTTGACGATTTTTTTTAAATGAGAAGCCGTCATATAAGCATTGATGACATTAGCAGGTTTTGCTTTATTAATATTTAAATTTTACTGAATTTGCCTTTTTTTAAATTACGTACTCCATACTATTTTAAAACTAAATTTCACACTTGTATTAGTGGATGTCTAATTTTAACTAAATAGAAATTACTGCAATTTTTTGTTTTGTAAATAATTATGATATTTTTGTTTTATAATAAATAGTGTTTATTCTTTAATTAAGGTTATATACGGATCACATGCAAAACAATCTTGTATTTTGTATAACATAGCTCTATAGAATAGTATATTATTGTTCACGCCAAAAAAAACATACTGCACTATAGTAATATTCTTGTATTATAGAGTTTTTTTATTATCATTGTAATTTTTAATCCTGTCTCTTATACACATCTAGATGTGTATAAGAGACAGGACTTAGAGAATAGTATATTATTGTTCACGCCAAAAATAATATTCTTGTATTATAGAGTTTTTTTTTATTATCATTGTAATTTTTAATCCGATGCATTACTTGTTTTAACAAAAAATAATATTTTCGTTCAAGTGCATTACTATAAAAACTCTATATTATTGTTGTTTTATAGAGTACAGTTGTCTATATTATATTGTTTTCAATCCGATTCATTTTAAATATAGTACTATGTGCAAATAATATATATGAAAAACTATGTGATAAATCCCATGTTATTGTATCATGTAGTAGATTTGAAAACAATTCTTGTAAACGAATTTGATTTGTCATAAAACTAATTTTTTAAAAGCAATTAAAAAAATTTAATTATTATTTTTTAGTAAATTTTAAAACTATTAAGTGTTTTCCCAATGGTATGTCTGAGGTTAGAAAATTTCCATTGGTATGTCTGAATTTTTTTTAATTCCCATTGGTATGTCTAGGTTTAGAAATTTTTCCATAATATAGCCTTATTCAATTTAAAAGTAACGTTTAACCACTGTAATTACCCCAAACCACCACGAATCACCGCAAGCCATTAGCGAAATCCCAAAATAGTGTGCGTAGTCGAGGAATGGTCAATGGTGGTCCGTAAAGGTTTGTGGAGAGAGAAAACGGGGTTATTTAAATTATAGGTGAGTGAAAGTTAATTAAAAGAATTCGCGATTTAAGGGAGGTTGTTGGCGGTAATTTGGGGCTATTGGTGATGCTTGCAGTGAGTCATCATGTGATCCGTAGTTGGAACTTGAATCGCCTGAACCTTCATATATTGTGCCATTGTGAGTCATGAAATCATCATATATGTGCTCCATATTATCATATATGATATTGTAAACTTTTAAAAAAATGATTTGAGGTTTTTTCTGACTTTTTAGAGGTTTTTATTTACATAAATTTTTTTTATAGAGGTTATTTCTATTGTTCCCCACAGACTATGCCAAATTGTTTCGGGTAAAACAATATGATCGGATTTGATCTTGATTGAATAGGGGAAGACTTGTATTTAGGTCCTTGAACGATCCATGACTTACCTATAATAAGAAAAACAAATGTTGCTACCTCGGGGGTTTGGCTGAGAAAACTCTCTCGGAAGCTTAAGTCAGCTAGATTGTCAGAATATGTCGATAGTTGATTATTTTAGAGTGAGAGTGTAGAGTGTAGAGTATTGAATACCTGATTTTGTATGTAGATCTTTGTATATATAGGGGGCTATGGGTTTTGGGCCTGTTTACCATGGGCTTTTGGCCTTAATTAGCCTTGTTTTGGCATTTGGCTGGCCTAGCTGGATAATGGACTGAGGTTAGATTGATTTAGCCTTTAATTTCTTTCGTGATTTCCCGACGGTATATAGTTCTGCTAAGTGCGTGGTTTTCAGCATTCAACTTGTCGGTATTTTTCGCATCCGAAGAAGGTAGACTATCCTGATTCGACTTTCTTTTCTATCAAGATCTGTGTTTATTTGTGTGTATCGTTTTTCTAGGTACATTCCGTTGGTGGTTTTTTGTTTGAAAATGGCTCCCCAAAAGGATAAGTAGATCGCTCAGCAAGTAGAATTGAACGAAGAAGAAGGGAACCAAATGATTTAAAGAAATTGTCCTCGAGTAACCCCGATTATAGAGGTGACGTGGTTAGGAGCTACGAACTAGGGGCAATCAGTACGGTGCCTCTCAATTCCGTTGCTTTGACTGGGGCGAGTGTTTTTAGGAGGGATGATCGGGCATTTAACTTTTCATATTCTGATGTATAGAAGGAGCATATTGTTGCTCTGGAAAAATGGTGTTCCCAAAAATTTGTGACAACTCGGGATATGAATAAGATTGTTAAAGTTCTCTATGGGGTGATGGAGGAGGATAGGCATTGGCTGAGGATGCCCGAAGCCGATGATAAAATTACTCATCCCCGCAGATCCGAATCGTACAAACATCGAGGTTTTTATTATGCATTTTGACCACGGGTTACGGTTTCCCCTAGAGCCTTTTATTACTTTGGTTTTGATTGGATATAATGTCTGCTTAGCCCAACTAACGTCGTTGAGTGTGTGACATATTATTGTGTATGTATAGGTGTGCGGATTTTTAGGGTTCACACCCTCTTTTTTTGCATTTGAGGAGATGCACACATTGGCCAAGAATCCGAAGAAGAAGGGATATTGTAGGCAGGTGCCCTTATCGGGGCTTGTCTTACGCCGATTTTGTTCGTGGGATTGAGCCACGAATCCCGCACATGAGTGTGTTGGGGTAGTGTAGTCGAGTGGGGAATCGCCAACGTGCCTATACATGTTAATCACGGACGCCTGAAACATTGGTGCCAACTTAATGGCTTCACTCTTTATTTCGCTCGCATGTAGCAGCCTCAACTCGGTCTCATTGTAATTCCATTCGATTAAATCCATTGAATACACAACAACTTAGCAATTTTATCCTTAGGAAGTGCTCTAGCCTTAGAAATGTATTAAACAAAGTGAGTTTCAATTCTATTACGAAAATATCACTACCTAGCCTAATTGTTGTGACCACTTCAAATTAATAAGGTGCTTAAAATCAGTTTGTCCATGATTAATCTGAATTTAATGTGATTAAACAATTTCAACTCTTGTTTAAGCAATCAAAAAGCGATTTCATGCATAAACAATGTCAAAATACATATGAGATAATGGTTAGTATGCAATAATAAAAAAAAGGAAAAATTAACAGGAATAATCCCACCATTGGGTGGTCTTCCAAAAATAAACCGACCTTTCGATATTCCAAATATAATCCCACCTTTGCCTCATCTCTTCCAAAATTAGTCCCAACCGGTTGGCGACCTATAGTGTAAGTTAATTGGACACGTRTCAAACCCTTATTGGCTCTAACTAAATTAATTAAAAGTTAATTGTAATTAAGTTTTAAACTAATTAAATCTTAAATAACACTAAACCCCACCCCCTCTCACCAGTMACCGCCCCTCCTWACCCAGCTACCAGCCCGCCATCACCCYTGACCACCCCCTCAGCCACCACCACTCCTCCCCCACCCYARCCGCCACCCTCTCAACTCCTCCCCCACCCTCGAAATCAAACCCCATACCTGTTGCCACCCCTCGAAAGTTAATTGTTGCCAACTCCTCCGCCCCTCGAATTGTTCCCTCACCCCTCGAAAAGCCTCCCCGACCCCTCGAAAAGGCTCCCTCACCCCAACCACCCCTCGAATATATTATTCCCCACCACGCGAGTGTTATTGGTGCTTCAAATTCAGGGTGGTGGGGTTACAAATCGAAGATGGAGGGTGTTCGATGGCGGTTCGTGGTGATGTTCAAAAGTGATGGGGTTCGATTGTGGTTCGTGGTGGGGTTGGTTAGGAAGTGGGCGACGGCGGCGGCTGAGCTGTAAGGGCGGTGGCGAATGGGCTGTGAGAGAGGAGGGAGGGGGGCTGGTGGTTGGTTGTGGGAGAAGGAAAGGAGGTCGGTGGGTGGCTGTCAAGGGAGGAGGGGATGGGTTTTTTTATTTTCGTTTTTTTTTTGTTTAATTAAGTTGAAAAAGAGGAAAGGTGGCCTGTTGAGTAGGTTTCAGGTCATCCGGATCAATTTTGGAAGGGGAGGCGTGAAGGTGGGATTATATTTGGAATATCGAAAGGTTGGATTATTTTTGGAAGACCCACCAAAGGTGGGATTATACCTGTTAATTTTTCCATAAAAAAATCAAATATACAAATCAATCTTACCTTGCTTCACTATCAATCATAAGAGAAAACAAAAGTTAGTGTATTAAAACTTTGCTTTGACTTGAATCGCTTATCATAACAAAAGAGATTGTTAGCATTGACAATTATGATTAAAACAATTGCGATAAAGTGAAAACGATTGAAAACCAATGAATTTACATGATTGAAATTCAAAAGTGAAATTATAATATTAATAAAAAACAATAATAAAAAGTAAAGAGAGAATTGAATTGAATAGTCTCAGAATTTGTACTTAGATTTGCAAAGAAATGATTCTGAAAGTAGCGACAGATTTGAGAACCTTGGATTTTGGTGAGTGATTTGGGTGAGTGATTTGTGAGAGAGATTTTTTAGAGTTTCAAATCACCTTAAGCACAAGAGAATTCGTTGATCGAATATTTATTTTGTTTATGTTGAATTAAGCACCCAGAGCATGTATTTATAGGCGTATGGGAAAAGAAAAGTAAAAAGATGTATAGAATACATATACAACCGTATATACGGTTGTGAGGACCGTATATACGGTTGTAGCTGACGTGGACGTCCACATCAGCGATCTGTGCTTAATTAATCTTTTATCTATCTTTTCGTTCAAAATTAATATCCATGTTTTTGCATCTAATCTACTATCCAATTAACCATTATCCACTTTTGTATAAACAAGATTAATCTTCTAGTTATATTCCGGATCATTCCCGAATTATCTGGATTTATCTACGAATTTTTGAATTAATTTATTTTCGGAAATCATTTTATAAAACTTGTAAAATCATAGAAAATCAAAGAAAAATAATCTAAAAATACTAGCGAACTCAGAAAAATGAGATGAACAAGATGGAAAGTGGAAATTAGAAAAATAACCTACGGAAGATATTCTAAAAAATCCTAAAAATAGAAAATAATGAAAATAAATATAATTAAATACTTTCCTCCTATTATTGTGCTCTCGGCGTATGGTTTTAAACTCAACTTTAATTTAAGTTGTGCAAATGGATGTGGTTTAACGGATGTGGTTTATGGGTTTTTTCGCAATTTCTGGAATCAAATCTATTTCGAGTTGTCGTACTTTTTCTCATCGGCTATTCAATTTGGGGAGACATTTTTAGGTGTCTACAGATATTGGTGCGTTAATAATAAGTTAGGCTTTTGCACTATGTTTCCATACCAGGATTCAGACAAGAATTGGTATCTTGATTTCTTTTAGGTGCGAGTACCCATAAGGCCGAGCCATCCCAATAACTTCGGTGCGCSGTTGAGCTTTACTAAGCCATATTCAAATATAAAGTATTTAGGTTTGGAGATGTCACCGGGAGATAAGAACTAGTTAAAGTATTTTGCATTGGCGTCATCATATAAATTGCCCAAGTATTGGCTTCCCGATTGCAGATATATCATTCAAGAAAGGGTGCTATCGATGTGCAGCCTAAGCCGAAAGATGGCAAGTAATGGCATATTGGTTCAGTTGGGGAGCCATCAGTCATATATTTGTGTGTGATGTTGTGTCTTGCTTTGTGCTTCGTCTCTTCTTCGTTTATTTAATGCGTTTTTGGATGCCTTTTTCTTTATTGATGTTGTTAGTGTTTGAAGCGGAGGCAGGGATTAATTACGATCTGTTTGGAATAACGGCGTTGTGATAAAGCGAAAACGATTGAAAACGAATGAATGTACATGATTGAAATTCAAAAGCGAAAGTATAACAATAATCAAAATGAATAATAAAAAGTAAAGAGAGAGTTAGATTACATAGCCTCAGAATTTATACCTAGCTTCGCAAAGAAACAACACCGAAAGTAGTGATGGATTTGAGAACCTTGGATGTCGTGAGTGATTTGTGTTTTTGTGATTGCTTTGTGTGAGAGAGATTTGAGATATTTGAATTGCACTTCATATGATGATTTTTGTTGATATTTGATTAAGCACCGAGATCATGTATTTATAGGCATTTTGGGAAAAAGATAAATAGAATTAGAATTAAACATACAGAATAGCAACCGTATATATAGTCTAGGAACTGTATATACGGTTATGTGTTCCGTATATACGGTCAATCTGACCGTATACGGTTGTAGCAGACGTGGCTTAGCATGTCAGCGATCCGTGCTTAATTCCTAATTTTATGTATCTTTCGTTTGGGAATTAATATCCGTGTTTTTGCGTCTAATCTGCTTTCCTTAGGAAGCACTTTAGCCTTAGCAATCTATTAAAGAAGTGAGTTTCTATCATGCACATATCACTACCCAGCCTAATATTTGTGACTACCACAAATTAATCAAATTAATAAGGTGCTTAAAATCCGTTTGTCCATGATTAATCTGAATTTAATGCGTTTCAAGAATTTTCGGTCTTGTTTAAGCAATAAAAAAGGGCCTCATGCATAATCAAAGCCTAAATACATATGAGACGATGATTAGTATGCAATAATAGAAAGTCAAATGTATGAATAAAACTTACCTTGCTTCGCTATCAATCACAAAAGAAAATAAAAGATAGTGTATCAAAACTTTGCTTCGAATTGAATCGCTTATCATTACACAGGAGATTGTTAGCATTGACGATTATGATTAAAACAATTTTGATAAAGCGAAAACAATTGAAAACGAATGAATTTATATGATCGAAATTAAAAAGAGAAAGTATTATATTAATCAAAATTAATAATAAAAAGTAAAGATATATTTAGATTGAATAGCCTTGAAATTTGTACCTCGATTCACAAAGAAACGACTCCAAAAGTAGCGGCGGATTTGAGAACCATGGATGTCGTGAATGATTTGTGTTTTTGTGATTTATTTGCATGAGAGAGATTTTGAAAGCTTTGAAAAGCACTTCATATGATGATTTTTGTTGATATTCGATTAAGCACCGAGATCATATATTTATAAGCGTTTAGAGAAAAAGATAGATAGATCGAATTAGAATTAAACATAGGGAATAGCAACCGTATATGCAGTCTCGGAACCGTATATACGGCTATGTGATCTATATATATGGTCAATCTGACTTTATATATGGTCATCACATCTGTATATACGGTTGTGGCTGACGTGGGTTGCCACGTCAGCGATCTGTGCTTAATTTCTAATTTTATCTGTCTATTGTTCGGGAATTAATATTCGTGTTTTTGCATCTAAACTGATATCCAATTAACCTTTATACACTTTTGGTTAAACTTGGTGGACAAAATTAATCTTCAAAAATATTCCAGATCATTTCGAAATTATCTGGATTTATGTACGAATTTCTAAATTAATTTATTTTCGATAATCATTTTATAAAACTTGTAAAAATCATAGAATATCAAAGAAAAATCAGATAAATGATCTAAAAATACTAGCGAACTTATAAAAATGAGAACAGCATAATGAAAAATGGAAATTAGAAAAATAACCTATGTAGAGTATTCTAAAAATCCTAAAAATAAAGAAAAAAACCTTAAAAATAGAAAATAAAATAAAATAAATACTTTCCGCCAACTATTGTGCTCTCGGTGTATGATTTCAAACTCAACWTTAATTTGACTTGTGCAAATGGATGTGTATTGATGAATGTGGTTTATGGATTTTCGCCGCAACTTCCGGAATCAAATCTATTTCGATATGTCGTACTTTTCCTCATCGGCTATTCAATTTGGGGTGACATTCTTAGGTGTCTACAAACGTGTAACTGAAATTCATGGAGGTATGCCCGAAGAGGTGCATTGTTAAATTGCCGACCATGGTCAAATACGAGTACTCGAGGAATACAAAACCGAGTTATGATATTTTGCCGTATGAATTTCTTGACTGCGTGTTCGGTGATGGTAGATAGGGCCTCTGCTTCAACCCATTTACTGAACTAGTAGACTCTAACAATCATCCATTTTCTCTGATAAGCTCCCGTTTGAAAGGGTCCCAAAATGTCTAACCCCCACTGGGAGAAAGGAAGGGGACAGAAAATCGATTGAAGATCTTAGGGCGATTGATGAATTGTTGGTGCAAACTTCTGACACTTGTCACATTTTCGCACTATTTCCTTTACGTCAGATACTATGGTTGGCCACTAATAGTTAGCTTGCATGGCTTTGTGAGCCAGTGTGCGCACTCTCATATGGTCCAACTGATGTAATCGGCATCTGTAGGTCCGACGTATTTGAGTAAAGGGACCGAGTAAGATTTTCGTAACAACTCACCATGAAGTATAATGAACTGAGATGTTGTTCGCTTAATCTTGACTGTCGCGGTTTTTTCTTCGGGCAAGGAGCCGGAGATTTTGCAAGTTATTATCAGATCCATCCAGCTTGCCTCCCGATCAATGGTGCATATCTCGACTTTGATGTCGATGCTTCTTGTGGGAGGAACTTCCAAATACACTGATCTTGTTAATTCTAAGAGATTTGTACTTACCCATTTTTCCAACTCATCGTCTTGTGTGTTCTGACCCCGTGGTATCAACTCAACTTCGAAGGTACAAAACCTACTAGATAGCTCTTTGAGTTTGGCTAAGTATTTGGCCATTGTTGTGTCCTTTGCCTCGTACTCCCCCCGAAGTTGATTGGCAACGAGTTGCAAAACTATTTTTAGTCGAACATGTTGACCATCCATGGAATAACATAATTCTATACCACTGATAGCCGCCTCATATTTGGCCTCATTATTTGTTGCCTTGAATTGAAACTTCAGGGCGTACTTGATTATAAGTCCTTCGGGAGTGAGCAGAACGATACCTTCTCCCGAACTCTGCACTGTGGACGAACCATCCGTAAAAACCTATCAAACGTAGTTTGGTTCGGCACTGGTTGTCTAATGGCTCGATTTGGCAATAAAGTCGGCCAACGCCTTTGCTTTGATGGCGGTGCGTGGAACGAAGATAATCTCGAACTCGGTTAACTTGAAATCCCACTTTGTCAGTCTACCTGACCACTCCACTTTTCCCAGTATTTTCTTAAGGGCTAGTCGGACAACACCTTGATCGGATGTGAATCAAAATAAGGGCGGAGCTTTTGGGAAGTGATGATGACCGCACAAGCAATCTTTTCGGTCAAAGGGTACCGAGTTTATGCATTGGTGAAGGTGTGACTAACAAAATAGATTGGAAGTTGTTGTTTGTCCTGAACCCGAAGCAAGACGGCGTTGATGAACGTTGAGCTGGCCGAGACATATAACTGTAAAGTTCACCTGGGATTGGCCGAGACAAGGTCGACAAGTTTGTTGAATGAGTTTCTAATTCCTTTTATGCGTTGGATTGCTCAGTGACCCAAGTGAACTCCTTGTTGTTCTTGATAGCTTTGAAGAACGAAAAGCCTTTGTTAGATGCCTTGGACAAGAATCGTGATAGGGTAACGTCTAGTCAATCGCTGGATATCCTGTTTAGTTTTTGGTTCAGGTAGAGAAACAGTAGCCTGTAATTTTTCGCGATTGGCGTCAATGCCACTGGCTCTAACTATGAACCCTAAAAATTTTCCCGATGCAACACCGAATACGCAATTTTTCAGATTAATTTTCATACCGAACTTTCGTAAAGCCTGGAATGTTTCTGTCAGATCTTTCACAAGTTTGGCCGTAGACAATGCTTTTGATGATCGAGTCATCGATAGAGACTTTAATGTTGCGCCCCTTCTAGACAGAGAACACTCGATTGACCAACCTTTAATATGTGGCTCCGCCGTTTTTGAGGTCGAAGGGCATCATGATGTAAGTGAATACCCCTTGATTAGTGATGAAAGCGGTTTTTCTTTTGTCGATGGGGTGCATGAATATTGGTGACACCTGGAGAAACCATCCATAAAGCTCAGAAGTTCATGGCTACTGGAGGAGTCAACCATTTGATCGATGTGGGGCAGTAGGTAGAAATCCTTGGGACAAGATTGATTTAAGTTTGTATAGTCGACACACATGCGCCAACTACCGTTGGGTTTCTGAACCATGACAACATTGGCCAACCATTCAGGATAAGCACATGGCTCAATGAAACCAACATCAAAAAGTTTTTTAACATCCTCCTCGATCGCCTTATCTTTCTTTGGGGAATAGTTTCTTTTCTTTTTTGTAACCGGGACCGCATCTGGATAGACACTCAACCGATGTGATATCATTGATGTGGTGATGCTTGGCATTTCATCCGCCGAATAGGCGAATGAGTCGTGGTTATCTTAAATGAGCTGGATCAAGCTGACCCGCAAATCCGAAGCTAAATCCGTACAAATTGTGATCATGCTTGAGGCGTCTATTTTTAGTAATGAGACATTTTCTGTGTCTTCCCCAAACCCGATCAAGGTATCGTGGTCATGCGGTCGGTCGACAAGTTGTTCCAATACGACATTTTGACGGGGTCCGACTCCATTCCTTGCCCTTTTTCTTTTGTGAAGGGGAATCGAATCATCCTCTCTTTCAACTTCATCTGAAGAAGGTTTTCGGATGGCTTCATAGTAACACTTACATGCCGACTTCTAAACTTACCGAATTCATTCAGTCCGGCTAATGTCAAATACATAGATCATCATTTGATGATAGGTGGAGACAATGGCCTGAAGGTGATGGATCATTGGCTGATCCATGATGATGTTATAGATAGACGGTACATTGAGAACTAAAAACTCAGCCATTATGTTGGGCATTGCCTGACCATGTCCAAACGTTGCAAGTAACGTGATATTACCGTCGAGAATCGTTGCCGACCCATTGAACCCGATCACTGGGTATGTGATTGGAGGTACTTCCTCCGTTTCAATTTACTAGAAACTTTCAAGTGAGCTCGGACTCCTAGGCGAAATTTGCTAGTTGTGTATATGAAGTGCAAAAGACAATAATGCCATTACTAACTAAGAGAGAGAAAAGGTACACAATCATGTTTAAAGGTTTTTAGTAAGGGTAAGTTGGTCATTTCTAACGAAAAAGTTTACTAGAGATGAAAAGTAAATGAAAGCTGCTAGTAATATGATATTTCTCTAAATGGTAAAAGTTTCTAGTAAAATGAAACGAAGGAAGTAATTGCTTTTTATCCAGATGCATGGCGTCGAATGCGTTGTGAAACTGTATGTTTGCACACGATTCCCAATCAACAAGGGCATGTTGGACAGTGTGGTTGGATAAGTCTACCAATATCACTAAAGGATCCTCGTGAGGATATGATACTCCAGCACAATCGGACGTAGTGAAAGTCATATTTGGAAATTTGGGAGTCTGTTTTGTGGTGTTGAATTTCACCTAATGAGTTAGATTATAAAGGTTGTGTCTAATAGCACTTCGGGAATCAATTCCGCCAACATCCCTTGAATAACCTGTTTCGGGCTTTTCTGACTTGCGGAAGGCCTATTTTGACCCTAACGCCAATAATTTATTTCTCTTGAGTCTTTCTTACTCTCATCTCTTTGGTCGAGAACATACCAACTGAAACTTCCACGGCAGACCATGTCCTCAATCTGATCTTACAGGTTTTGACAGTCATCGGTGTTATGCCCGTAGTTGTATGAAATTCACATTTCACACCACAGTTTTGTGGTGTTCTAGTTTAACAGACACTCTTCTGGCCGATCCCATGCCTTGTCATGTTTCATAGATCCAAAATTCTTGCACTTGTGTGGATCAACGTTGTGTATTATGTGTATTTTGCTTTATAACGTCGATCAATGTACTCGGTTGACCGATCGCCTCCATGACTCGAACCCCGTTCAGTCGTAGCGATATAATTATGATGGTACCCTTGATTATTGTTGTTGTAGCGATCTGCTCCCTGATCAGTTTGACGATCATTCGGATAATGGGGTTTGGCATTCGAGTTTAGGCCCTTATCGTTGCGTCGATCATTATTACGTCGTTAGGTTTGATTATTACTCTCACCAAGACCCTACTTATGGGTGTGTGCGGATGGTGCATCCCGACTGTGCCAATCATGACACCAAATAAAAGCTACGGCCTCATTAAAAGCTGCTTCGGGAGTAGTCGGATTCTTTTTTAGGAGGTGATCAAGAAAAATCCCCGACTAGAGGTCGGTCTTTAGTGCATGTATCGCTATATCAGGCTGGATGTTCGGTATAGCCGATGATTCTACACTAAATCAAGTGATAAAGTCTCGAAGTGTCTCATCGGCTCCATAGTGTTGAAAGAATAACTCTGTTGTTATTGTCCGCTCCCTTCGGTTGGAGCTGAAATTTTTTCTCTTAAACTTTTGAATAAGATCGGTATAGCTCGTGACCGACCCCTTTGGTAAGCCCTTGGAAAACCTATTTTGTGCAACACCAGTGAGAGTTGTTGGGAAAAATTTGCACCAAGTTGCTTCATAGTACTGGGATAGATACATATGCCCCTCATATTTTGAAACATGATCATTAGGATCATAGTTGTGCCATTGTATTCGATGTGCGATGGTAGCTTAACCTTTGCCATAGGAGCAACAAGGATCCATTGTACGAACAGTGTTTGTTCAGGAGTCATCGTCATAGTTTGATTGTGGGGATTAAATCTCTTCCCTTCTTCCCTACACTCTCCCGACGTTTCATGCACACTAGGTTGTAGTGAAAGTCCTCTCGCAAATTTTGGCTCCGATAACGATTCCCTCGTTTTTGAATGGTCTATGCCACCTGTGGCACATCTTCTTGTGTGGCCTCCTCTTCAACCGTGATAGTTCAATCTGTTGTGTGTCTAAAATATTGATTTATAGTATGTAGCGCATTCCCTAATTGTGTTGTCGTTGGTATGTTCGATTCAGGCATTGCACAACCCTGTGTGGTAGCCCGATGATGTTGAATACCTGATGTTGTAAGTAGAACTTTGTATATAGGGGGCTGTGGGATTTGGGCCCTTTTACTGTGGGCTTTTGGCCTCAATTAGCCTTGTTTTGGTGCTTTGCTGGCCCAGCTGGATAGTGAACTGAAGTTAGATTGATTTGGGCTTTGGTTAATGGGTTAATACCCATACAATTTCTATTTTTTGTGGTAGCAAGTGGCAATAGGTGCAGTCGCCTTCCGGCGGCGACACTGATGGCGGCACAACGGAGCATAGACAAGAAGAGGAAGAAGATCTAATGAAGGAGCATAGACAAGAGGAAGAAGAAGATCTACCGATGTTGGGAGGGGCAATGGGAAATGGGGGTGTCGTGGTGGTCGACGACATTAATGGGGACGTGACGTTTATTTATATTTTGTTAATCACGTGATTTAACCGCTGCAGAAATGTGGCGCTGATTTGAATGACAATTTAAGATTATTAGTTATTCATATTTTCACTGAATTTATTTATGGTTGGTTATAATTTTATAAGTTTGTTTGCTTTAAGTTTGTTTACAGTTGTGATTTTTAGTAAAATTTAACTTTTTCTTAATCATTGATTTTCAGTATTTGTATTCCATTTTTTCATGGTATAAAGTTCTCATTATTTATAGTAGATTATGATAGGTCGAAAATTAAAATATTGCTTAGGATTTCTGCATGATCTTAAACCGGCACATATTCAATTTTCGGAAATTCCTATA
>SNQN01006847.1:0-14761 GCA_008642245.1 Bassia scoparia
AGCACTCCAGAGCAGTATGAACACTGAGTTTTAGGTTTGGTTGTTGAGGTAGGGCGGTGGGACTGTATATGGCGAGTGTGGTGTGAGGTGGAGGTGAGAGATATTATATAATTATCGTTTAATTATAATTAATTTGTTTAATTTTAATTAGACAGATTAGGAAGTGACACGTGTCCAGTTACTTAATCAACAGGCACAATAGGTCACAACCAGTGGGTGCAAAAAATGGAACGACTACCCAATTTACCAAAGTTGGATATTTAATTCGCAAGTTGGAATTGAAACCCACAAAGTTTGGGATTATTTTTGTTTAATTTTTCCTTTTTTTTAAATGTATGGATTTTTATCACACACCAAATTTATTGGTGTGGCTTGCCAGCCACACCATAATTTTGGTGTGGCTGGATGTAAGAAAAGTAGTTGTTTACGAGTCAGAAATGCGATGCACATGCACCAGAAATGAATTTTTAAAAATGTGTAGACGTACTTTCCGGTAGTTTATAAATGTGTAGAGGGCACTCCATGAGAAAATTATTAGTAGTATAACTTAAGAATTCGAATATATGATATCGTCGATTTTTATAGCCACATCTTCATATAATTAAATGTTTTGTGTGGAATTTATCTTAATAATAATTTGTGAAATACATTTGGTGCGGCGATAATCTGAACGTATCACAGCTCGGTGATTATATGGACGGCATTTTTTAAATAAAAATCTACCATATAATATATATCACATGGTATGAATTTTATTCTTAACTAATAATTTGTGAAATATTTTGGTACACGATCATTGTTAGTGGACTTATAATAAATATTTTGGTTGTAAAAAAATGGAGTAGAATTCTCGTAGAAGTTTTCACTTCCCAAAACAATGGCAGAATTTAATTCCTGGGAGAACCTAGGTAAGCAGAAATTTTCATGACAATTACAACTTTTAATGATCAACCCAAAACACAATTTAGCATTTCTAGAATTTAAATTACTGGTTATATAAATTTCCAAGAATTTGCAATTCGGCATGCCAATGCACCGTGATTATAATGGTGAGTGATTTAACAATACTTTAATAAGAATGGAAAACATTATTTTATCTATTCCAAAATCATTTAAAACGAAAAAGGAAAAACTTTGAAAATTTTACTTGATATATGTATTAATTGACAATGAAATACAACAATAGCAAATGGAAAAGGAATGTGCAAGTATAAGATAAAGTGTATTGCAACAAAATAACTAAATATTTTTAGGTTGATTTTTATTAAATTACTATACAAAATAAATATATACTTTTAAAAAATATTAATTGTATAGTTGCCTATTTTAAAGGATTAAACTACACTTTTCTTTAGTTAATAAAAAATTTTATCATGATGTTAATAAAAGGCAATAATGATATGAATAAACTTTTATGAAATAAATTAAAATATTTTTATACAATTTCAACCAAATTTAATTTGTTTTGTAGTGTATCTAATGTGGCCACGTGGGAGGATATTGAACTTTTTGACTGCATATTTTGTTTGTACTCGCGTATATGTTTAATTTACTAAGGAAGAGGCAGGTTATGCTGTTGTAAAAAAACTAAAAACAGTTAACGCTTATAGGTTTTTTTTCTCCTATTTAAAAAATATTTTCTCTTGAGTTAATGTGTACTTGAATGGATCAATCTCGATATTCCCTGAAAAGAAGCTCTAATCATCTATACTATCCCCTGCTCTCTTTAAAACAATCACTTACGGAGTAGTTTAAAAGACTTTGATAATCCAAATGCATCATGATCAATTCATGATAGACAAATAACCATAAGAACAATTGGGTAATTCTATAACCATAAGAACAATTGATTATAAATTTATAAGGGACGACCATTGTAAATGTACCCCGCCCTTGTGACTTATTCGCATCCAAAAAATAATTTTAATATAATGGTCTTACGTACGGAGTAGTCCATACAAAAATATTATAAAATARATGTTACTCGTGTTTTTTTAAATTAAAATRTATCAAATATTATATATCACCCCTGTGAAATTGCATGGTACAATCTAAAATCTGAAGCATGAAAATGCAACTGTAAATAATATTTTTTAAAAACATGTTATCAATATACCTTTATAGGAGTTAGTAATAAAAAAATTTAAATTTTATCAAAAAATTAAAACATGGTATCCAAAAATTAAAACATGTTATCAATAAATAAATTATACCATCAAAATTGGTTCATGACATGAAATGGGGTGGGGTGGTTATATTTCCGTTGTAGTTATTTCAGAAATTCAAAGTAGTTATCATTAATTCATTATGGAGCAAATGTAGGAGTTTCATTTTTTTAAAAACGTTTTTTTAAAAAAAACAAAATTGTTGGATTAACAGGAGACCTCCATTCAGGATTTGGAGGCCTCTCAACAAAACATAAATTTCTATTATAATATAGATATAGATTATTTATTTATTTTATCTGAAAAGAAAGCTAAAAGCTCAATAACAAAACTTAAACATGAAAAAAGCCTAAATGGCAGGCCGGTGATGAGGCTGTGCAAACAGCCCCACCGCACAGGGCCCTCGATTCTTATGGGCCCCAATCAGGTTTAGAGAATATGTATTAATTACTACACATGGTATGCACTACCTTTGCTGTAGCCTTACAAGGACACAATTTGAATTCGTGCACACCACAAAATTTTTTGTCTCACTCCCAATATTTTCCCCTACATGAATTACTTTTACACCTCCCATCTAAATAACTTTTTCCTATAATATACGTTTCTGTCATGGGTATTCAAATCTATAATCATCTTTGTATAAAATTCAATGGTGTTTTGTCATAAACTCTAAATTATACATACAATATTCTTTATTTATTTGTCACAATATGGTAATAATCTATCAGTATCATACTTTCTCCATGTCGCTTTATCTGTAACAAAGAATTTTTTACCTCTCGTACATTTTGTTGTAGCAAATAAAATGGGGATGACGTGTCCTGGCTACAATATTTCCCTAATTTCTGGGTTGAGAGAGGGGTGGAGGCTTCCCTTCAATGCTACCTCTGGAGAGCTGACCTTCTATTACACGTTGAACGTCTCCTGGCAATCTCCGATCTCCTGGCCACTAGAGGTTTGCTTCTTGCTCCTAGCACCCAAAGCTTACCTGGCACCTGCACAAAGGAGAATAATCCTATTTGGATTATCTCCCCTCCGATGCTTAAGTAAGTATGGAGTTAGGGAAGTAAAAGTGCCAAACTAGAGAGAGAAAGTAGTGAGAGATGCTCTCAAGTAGTTGAAAGTTATGCAATAAATGCTATGAAAATTGTGTGTGTTTTCCTTGGCTTTTCGGGGTATTTATAGGCAATCCCTCAAAAACCAAGGCATCCCTGGATGGGTGACACTTGTCATCCATCCATGCTTCTGAGCGTTCCTTACTACCATTTAGTGTAGAAACGTCGGTTCTCCGTCCCGTTTCGGTCCGAATTAATTTAATCTGTAGCGTTTACCACGTGGATCATTTCGACCCAATATTTGGAGGACACGTGGGCAAGGATTTTCTGTGCCACGTCATTTTCCCCTCAAAGACCCAATAAATCGTTGGATTTATAGGGTGTTTGATCTCGATTCGACATTAATTTACATTTCGTAAACAAATCTCAAATCAAATAAAATATCTCTATTTTTCATTCATTTTTTTTGCCTTGGGAAGTGTGCTCTCGTAGAAGATGAATAGCCTGGCCCAAGAATTTAATTCGCCACCTCGAAACTCGCACATCAGCAGCAGCCCAAGGGGCAAATTCCCCTTCCCGCTCATTTTCACTCTTCTGTTCAAATTTCGAAAACAAGGGGGAATACTACCCGTTGTGCCTGGGGCATATATATCCCCTGAAGGAGAGAGAGAAGGACTTTTTACTCCTTTTTTCTCGCTGAAAAATCACTTTTGCTTCGCACTTCTCTCTAGTCTCTTCGCATATTTTCAAGCTTCTGCGACAATTTGGGTTCGCCGTTTGCAAGTCTTGCTTCGCAGTTCGCAGTTTTCTTTCAGATCTTCTTCGATACTTCGTCGACTTCGCACCTTTTCTTACTTCGCACTTATTCTTTATTCTTTTTTATCAAAGTAATAATGAGCGACGCAAGTTCTACGGACTCTTCGCCCAATAAGAATAGAGTTGGGGGCTTGGAAGAGCCTAGTCCAACTTCGTCTGGCTCCAATTTAACTGCTTTCTCCTCCTCCCTTGATTTTTTGTACTCGCACTATGTAGCTCCTCGTCCCATCCTTGACACTCTGTCTATTCATATCAGGATGCCTCACCTCAAAACCACAGCTACTAGGAGACACGAGAACCAGTTCTATGAAGACGAGGAGCCAGACCAGCCAAGTACTTCTGGTCGCTTGCCCATGCGAGTGGAAGACTCCAGTCCTGACTCTACTGAAATAAGTGCGAGCATTGATGCCACCTTACAGAAGAGCAGTGATGGAGAACCTCAAATAAAGACTGCCAAGGACAAGGATGAGGATGAGGCAGAGTTCGATAAGGACCCCTTGGCATGGATTGCCAAAAATAAACCCCAAGAGGTGGAAGAATCCTCTGAAGACGAGGACAAGGACAAGGACAGTCCCTCGTCGACCATAGTGCGAAAGGCCTGGAGGGTCACACTCTAGCAGTTCCAGCACATCTACGCTTCTCACATCAACTTCGTCGCACCTGAAGTCGAAGAGAGATTCGTGATCCCTGCTGAGGGGATTGCGATCACCCAGACAACAGACAACACCTTCGCAGTCTACAAGGCGGTGGTAGACATGGGTCTTCGCTTCCCTCTACACTCCTTCATAATAAACGTGCTGAAGGCCTATGGCATAGGCCTCGCACAATTGACGCCGCAGTCGTGGTGTCACATACTTGGATACATGGCCACTTGTAAAGTGAAGGGTTGGCCATGTAAAACTGATGTGTTCCTTCGCATGCATCTGATTTCCAAAAATAGCAGATGCCAGGCAGGTTGGTTCCAGCTCCAGCAAAAGGGGAAGTACATGACCTCGTTGGATAAGCCAAATAAAGTGTACAACTAGAAGAATGATTTCTTCCTTGTGCACACAGACAACACTCCTCTCGCGAAGGTCCTCTCTTCGTGGACCTCGCACCAGAATTCCTTTAAAGAGAGTGAGTTGGGTGCGAGAACCCCTCTTGTTGTACAACAGTTAGAATACTTCGAGACTGTGGAGTACCAATTCAGAACCTTGTCTCGCAAAGTCACGGTTCCCATAAATTGGCTCCCTACCCTCGAATGTTTTTGCAATTAAGACTTCCTGCGAGCCTTTGACCTCGCAGGTGGTCGTCGAATTGGGCGAGAGCAAAGAGGTAGACTTTCAACTTCTTGATTATAATTTTTGTTTGAATTTTTCTAACCAAGTGTTTCCCTTTGCAGAAGCTTCTTTCGCAAAGTTGCCCAGCCATTTAAACGGGACAATGTCAGGCGAAGACTTCCAAGCTTTCTCAGCCTCCTAACGGTTGAAGACCCTTATAGAGAAGAATGCCTTTCATCGGGTAAGTGACTACTCTCGCACATTATTTGCTTCCCTTCGCATGAAAAGTTTTCTCAAATGCGAAGGTCATAAATTCATGCCTCGCATGAACGTTTGCTCGAATGCGAGGCATATGATTGTCTCTCTTTTTATTTCTGCGAGGTTTCTTACTTTAGTTTTTCTTTTCATTTGCAGAAGTTGGAGAAGCCTTCCGATATCTTAAAGGCTGGGAGGCCCACCAGCACGAAGAAGGATCAYCCTTCAAAGTCTGCCTCCCACAAAGCTTCTCAATATCAAGTCTTGAAGAGGACACCCACCTCGCGAGGCGAGGAAAAAGACAAAAGCAAACCTTCCTCGCGAGGGGAAGAAAGAGGAACAAAAACACCTTCCTCGCAGGGCGAGGGGAGAGAACAATTAAAACACTCCTCGCGTAGCGGGGAGAAAAGCYAATCGAAGCACTCCTCGCGAAGCGGGGAGAAGAGACAAAACATAAATCTCCCTCGCAGTCTGCGGGGAAATCCAAGACACCCAGGGAAGCTGCGAAGCCTGGGGTCACCATAAATGAGCCAACATAGGGCCAGAGGAGGAGGATCACTGAGTTGGCTGGCAAGGGCAAAGGCATTGAAGTGCCAGTTGACAAGCCAAAACGTCCAAGGCCTACCCCTCCAACTCCTCCAACAGCTAAGGGGGACTCGTCGCACTCTGCTCAAGTGGGCGAGAAAAGGCCTCCTTCGCCTTCAATTTCTGAGCCAGCTGCAAAGAAGCATCATACCACAGGTACAAGTAGTTTACCTCGCAGTTCAATTCTGGGTCCCAATGCTCATCCCACTAAGGTTCGCATCTACAACAAGTATGGGCTAGACCTTGCTTTGTTTAGACCGCYAACCCCTAGTTAGAGATYTAAATGGGTCGACTTGGGTTGGGTTCAGGTRGACCTGTTTACACTAATGGGTCAAAGCCCCTAACCTGAACCCAACCTTTTAAGGTTAATGGGTTGAGATTTCTGACCCAACCCAACCTGAAGGTTATTGGGTCAACCTGATTTTAACCTTTTGACCCATTATCCTTGAAAGGTTGGCTTTATCAACAACCCAACCTAATAACCTGAAATTGACCCAACAATTTGACAAATAACACTTAACACATACATAAATCAGAGGCCGTTTCTAAGCAAATGACCAACACACGAAATCATAAAATCCACAAAAGTAGCAAACTAAGATGTCCATAAAWCTATTACAAGATTTAGTCTTGCAAAAGTTCAACACACGAAATCATAAAATCCGTTAAAGAACTACAAATCAAAGGCAATAACACACTAATTCATCTAATATTGATTGGAGTCTTGAGTTCCTGGAGAGTGTTCAGCAACAAATGTCGAGGGTTCCGTCATTGTTGGACTTTCAACTTGATCTTCAACCTTCAACTGCATAATAGCTCCGCATAACTCCTCTAGTTGGGGTTCCATTTTAGCTATCAAAATAAATTCAAGATATTAGCATAATTATGTAATACTTACAAAGGAATCAAAGTAAATGAGGAGTTAATTAAAGTTTACTTACATTCTCCATAAACCCAATCTTTAAGGCAGATTAAAGCTTCCACAGTAGAAGGCCTTAAAGAACTCCGGTATGGATCAAGCACCCTACCACCAGTGCTAAAGGTGGACTCAGAAGCAACGATCGATATGGGGACAACAAGGATGTCCCTAGCCATCCGAGCTAGAGTCGGGTATCTTGTCTCATTTGTTCTCCAATAATCTAGAATATTCAAGTTGGATGTTCTTGGCATGAGCTTCTCTTCAAAATACATATCAAGTTCTGATTTTGAAGTTTCCGAAGATCTATGACCCTTGTTTTTGAAATTGTCAAAGTCCTAGAAGTTTAGGAAGATTTAAGGAAACAAAAGGCAAGTCAAAAATATCACAGATTATTAACCAAATAATATGATATGAATTTGATAATAATGATATGTTAAAAATAAAAATGGATGATTAAAAAAAATAAACATTAAACTTACATTCATAAGAGCATCAGATTCTTCAGTTGAAATGTCATATGAAAGGAGATCAAAGACTTCGCATGATTCTCCTCTCTCGTGGCCTCGCCATCCTGATCCTCATGGTTGGTCTGACTCGGATACTGTTCCATATGTGCCAAGTGATGCTGCTGATGGTGACTCCCCAACATGCGAGTAGGACTTCGCAAATATGCCCGAAATGGGCGAGATCACCAAGACCAGCGAGAAGCCTCCTTCGCCAGTTCCTACTGCTGAGGAGCTGGAAGAGCTTCGCAAGCGGGCTGAGACCCTAAAATTGTTCCCTCCGAAATTCAGCTATGTGGGGGACCTCGACCAAATCAACTTCGAGGAGCTATTGACCAACCCAAGTGTCGAGCCCCCACTGATCTCCACTCCTCTAGAGAGGCCAGAGCCACAGAGTCACCCGTCGCTGAGGGTTGATGACAACTTCGTCCAAGGCTTAGTCAAGTTTGTTGCGAAGAAACACCCTTCGCTGTTTACTGCCCTCTCTGCTGATGCCATAGAGGACGACAAGTGGCTGGAGGTGGATGAGGTCGACCACTACTCTTCTCGCAAATTTGGAGCTGAGAAGAAGAAGAAGATAGTGGGCGACATGGTCCGCTGTGCGACGAAGGAGTACAAGGACAGCCTCGTAGGATACAAGGTCGGATCTTATGGAAGGGCGATGAGTGGACTCGCCGATGTAAGTTCCTTTACTTCATCTTATTTTTTTACAAGTATGGACCTTCGCAGTTTGTTTTATCTAACCTACTTTGCACTTTTCTTTAGGTGATAGTGCTACTGGATGGCGTTGCCAAGGCCATGCGAAAGGCCAACCGCGAGGTCAAGCACAAAAAGTTACTGTACTAGGAGTCCCTAGAGTACCTCTCGCAGCAGACCTTGGCTATCAAGGTCGATGACGCAGAGGCCACCTATACTCTTGGCCACAGCCTCAATGCGGTTAAGGCAGCCTACTACAAGTCACTGGAAGGCTACCACTCCCTCCTCACCAAGCACAATGATTTGGCCAAGCATGTGACCAAGTCTGCAGAACAAGAGGAGGAGCGAGTCAACAAGGCTGTCGCCGAGCGAACTGAACAGGAGGTTGCTGCGAAGCTGGCTGAAGCAATGCCTCAAATTGAAGAGGAGGCACTAGCGAGGGCTGAAGCCAAAGTGCGAGATGAACTCCTGAACCTGCGCTTCATTGCTGAGGAGCAAGACAAGGAGCTCGCAGCTCTAAAGGAGAACCAGAAAATTAAGTTCGCTGAAGCTAAGAATTCAGGCATCGAAGAAATGCGAGCTTTGATGGAGGAAGCCTGACATCTATTTCCTGCGAAGAAGAGCTATCCATTTCGCTGCTTCGAGGAGAGACTGGACTATGTCGAGGCTATTAACATTATTCAAAAAATGCCTGATACTCCAGATGAACCAAGGCCTCCCCTACCAGAGAAGAACTTCATGTTCGACTTCATCGATGCTGAACATTCGACGGATTCGGCACCTTCGTATGGTTCTTCTTCAGACGACGACGATCAACCTCGCCAAGATGCGAGCAGCAGTAGTGGCGAGGAGGAGGAAGCCAAAAACGAGCAGGGCGATGTCGACGCGGCCAAGGATGATGAATATGCTGACCAAGATGAGCCCATCGACATCGAGAACATGAATGATCCAGACGATGCTGACGTTCGCATCAGATGACTCCTCCTTTCTTCGCCTTTTGTTCAGCCTAGCTCTGCGATGTAATTGTTGTATCCTTAAATTGTACAAGTATTAAGTCTTGCACTAAACAATCTTTTTTTGATAAGAAAGCTCTGTAATTCACTTTCCATCAATCCAGTAGAAGATTTATTAAAAATTTCCAAGTCTTCCATCTCGCAACAAGTCTTCTATCTCGCAATTTTGATTTTTTGCTTTTAATTTTTTGCTTCCAAGTCCCATACCTCGCAGTTTTACTCGCTTTCCGCATTTAGACTTCYCACTTTGAACTACTTGGGAACACTTGCCCCTGTAGTACATGAGTCCTTGGTTGGTCGCATGGACTACACTTCCAACAAAATGTGCGACACTCTAGGATGTGCGAACAAATTCTTCTTTAGATGAGGTGGGTTCTTACTTGTGCGAAATGTCCAAGTTTATAGATTCTAAGAATTGATTGACTTGAGACTTAGCAGTGGTGTCAAGTCAATCAATCATACTAATTGCCCTTAAAGTTGGAGATTGAGTCAAGGAAGTCGCAGATATAACCCCTCGCYGGTCACAACCTTCAATAGTTTGCTGATGTGTGTGAGTTAATTTTGATCGTTTTACAAAACGGTAGGCTCGCACGTCGCAGCTTGCCCTGGTAGACAGATTGGTGCGAGTCATTTTCGATCGTTTTTAAAAAACGATAAGCTCGCACGTCGCAGTTTGCCCTGGTAGACATATTTGTGCGAGTCATTTTCGGTCGTTTTTACAAAACGGTAAGCTTGCACGTCGCAGTTTTTCTGCATGGGCAACTGCGAGACCAGGAACTAAGCCCCAGACAATAATCAATCTTCTTACTTGTCGAGAGCCCATACTTGTGTTTTTGTCTCCCTCTTTTGGAGCATTTTCCCTCGACAATTGGGAACACTTACCCTTGACATGGTTGGGTGCGAGTCCATTTTGATTGATTTTACAAAACGGTGAGCTCGCACCTCGCACATGTTGAGGGTCATTTGCCCTTGAGGTGATTGGGTGCGAGGCCATTTTTGTTGATTTTACAAAACGGTAAGCTCGCACCTCGCACCTGTTGAGGGTTGTTTGCCCTTGAATGATCAGACCTGATCTTAAGTGCGAGCTAATTTCTATAGTTTTTACAAAACGGTAAGCTCGCACGTCGCATTATTCAGAGCTTTTTACTCGTCGCGTTGTAATCTAGGGAGGTTGTTCCCTTCGTAGTTTGGGACATTTGCCCTACTGGCTATTTTGCCAAACCTAGAAACTTCTAAGCGCTTGACTTAGGGATTTTTAGGTTAATTCTAACAGAAATTTGTCTGTTTAGTCTCATTTTGAGAATCCATGGGTGTAAGTTATTCGCTTTGAATTTTTACTTATTGCCCAAGGAGGGGAGTTGCCCCTGTTAAGATAACAGAAATTTGAAGTTCAAAGTATTAAAGGCTTTCATTCAATCTAGATACTTCAAAATTTTACAAGTTTTGAGCGCCTTCAGGTCGACTCAAACTTGATAGTGCGAGTGCACACTTGGCAACTCGACTTAGGGTGAGCGCCTTCAGGTCGACTCAAATATGTTGCTTAAACATAGAATTTCCGCAAATTGTCAGTATTCCATGGATGAGTAAGCCGTTGCCCCTGACCATCTTCCAACTTTAAGGTTCCATCCCTTAACACTTCACAAATTTTATATGGACCTTCCCAATTCTGAGTCAACTTTCCATCTTCCTTTGCCCTTACCGTGGATTCCATTTTCCTCAACACAAGGTCTCCCAATTGGAGAGGCCTATGGTTGATGCGCTTGTTGTGTTCCCGGGACATTCTTAACTTATAGATCTGTTGACGAAGGAGAGCGTTGCCCTGGATCTCTGGAATGAGGTTAAGATTATACTTCATGGCTTCCCAATTTCCTTCCTCAGTGTACATCATGACTCGTAGTGTCGGTTCGTACATCTCAATGGGTAATACTGCATCTGAACCAAAGACAAGTGTAAATCGAGTCTCTCCCGTTGAGTTCTTTACCGTTGTCCGGATCGACCATAACACATTGTACAATTCGTCCACCCATAGCCTTTTGCATGGTCCAACTTCTTCTTCAATCCATTACTAATAATCTTGTTGAAGGACTCAACCTGTCCATTGGCTTATGGGTGTGCCACTGAGGCAAAGTGTGCAGTGATTCCTTGGTCTGATAGCCAATTAGTGAGAATGTTGGAATCAAATTGAGGACCATTGTCGAAGACGAAAGAGTGTGGCACACCATACCGAGTGATGATATTCCTAGTTAAGAACCCTTGCACATCAGGCACTTTAATATTTCTCATCGGCTCGGCTTCTACCCATTTGGTGAAGTAGTCCACGGCCATGATCAAGAATTTATTTTGGCCCGGAGCTTGGGGGAAAGGCTCGAGGATGTCTATGCCCCACTTTGCGAATGGTAGAGGTGATAGCACGGGGGATAATTGGTTTGCCAGTCGTTGGTGAATGTGAGCATGAATTTGGCACTTGTGACATTTCTTGACCAGATTAGCGGCATCTTCTCTCAAGGTAGGCCAATAGTATCCCGTTCGAAGAGTCTTTTCAGCTAAAGACCTTGCCCCAATATGTGATCCACACTAGCCTTGGTGGATGTCATCTAACACCTCTGCCCCTTTCTCTGGAGTGATACACTTGAGCAAAGGGTGAGAGAAAGATTTCTTATAGAGCTGGCCATTCCAATATACGAACCACGTATCTCGCCGCTTCACATACTTAGCTTTTTTCAGATCGAGGGGTAGGATTTCCGTTTGTTTGAATTCAATGATCTCGTCCATCCAGGTGCTTCCCCTATTGATGTAGTGGACCTCATCTAGCTCGTTTATACTCCGTTGATTCTTGACTTCCCAGAAGACAGGCCTGGGAGAGTCTCCTGTAGCCGAGCTAGCCAACTTGGACAAGGCGTCAGCTTGATTGTTTTCTGACCTAGGCACTTGCACTAGGTGAAAACGTTTCAATCCTTCAACTTCCTTCTTTACCATGTCCAAATATTTGACCATATTTTCATCCCTGGCCTCATATTCACCATTGACCTGACTCACCACCAACTGAGAATCTGACATAACATCAATTTTCCGTGCCCCAACCGCTTTACACATTCTGATCCCTGCCACCAAAGCTTCATATTCGGCCTCCTTGTTAGATGTTTGGAGCTTGAACCTCATGGCATATTCGAACGTGTCCCCTTCTGGCGATTTAATCAAGATTCTTGCCCCACATCCTTTTTGAGTAAATGAGTCATCTACAAATAATGTCCACACGTCACTTGACGTTTCGGCCGGGGGAGGTCTGGTCATTTCCACGATAAAATCCGCTAGGGCTTGCCCCTTTATGGCTTTCCTTGGTTCGAACTCTAAGTTGAACCCGTTTAATGCTATTGCCCATTTAAGCATCCTTTCGGAAGATTCCAACTTAGTCAAAGGTTGCTTGATTGGCTGGTCAGTGTAGACAACAATTTTATGAGATGCAAAGTAGGGACGAAGTTTCTTGCTAGCCATCATGAGTGCCAGGCCAAACTTTTCAGATGTGGCGTAGCGTATTTCTACTCCTTGAAGTACATGGCTTACAAAGTAAACCGGCAATTGAGCTTCTTCCCTTTCGGCCACTAGCACAGCCGACAAGGCATGTTAAGAGACCGAGAGGTACATGTACAGAGTCTCCCCTTCCATAGGGCTTACCAACCTAGGAAGGGAGTGTAAATGTTCCTTCAATTTGACAAAGGCAGCTTCAGCCTCTTCACTCCACTCGAACTTGGCACTCTTCTTGATTGCCTTGAAGAAATACTGACACTTATCCCCAGATTTGGAGAGAAATCTGCCAAGCGTCGCTAGACACCCTATTAGTCTCTGGACCTCCTTCACATTGCGAGGCGATTGCATGTCTAGGACAGCTTTAACTTTGTCGGGGTTGGCTTCAATACCTCTTTCGTCTACCAAAAACCCCAAGAACTTGCCAGAAGTAACCCCAAAGACGCACTTCTTCGGATTTAGTTTCATGCCGAAATGCCGCAAAGTGTTAAATGTCTCTCGTAAGTCCTCGACATGATTTTATTTCTTTTTTCTCTTGATGATCATGTCATCGATGTAGCCTTCTACATTCCTTCCGAGCTTCTTAGCGAAGATGGTGTTTACACATCTTTGGAAGGTAGTAGGGGCATTCCTTAAGCCAAATGGCATTACCTTGTAACAATACAACCCATTGTCAGTGACAAAGGCCGTCTTGTCCTGGTCTTCCTCCTTAAGAGGGATTTGATGAAATCTTGAATAAGCATCAACAAAGCTCATGGCCTCGTGCCCCGCTATAGAATCTACAAGCTTGTCGATCTTCGGGAGTGGGAAGCTATCCTTTGGACAAGCCTTGTTCAAATCTGGGTAGTCCACGCACATTCTCAATGTCCCATTTGGTTTGGGAACCAGGACCACATTTGCCACCCACTCAGGATACTGGCAAGGACGGATGAACCCAGCATCTAGCAATTTTTTAACTTCTTCATCGGCTGCCTTGCTTCGAACTGGACCCAAGGTTCTCTTCTTTTGTTTCACTGGCTTGAAAGTAGGGTCAATATCAAGGCTATGCTGGGCGATCTTTGGATCCAGCCCTGGCATTTCCTTCYCTGAGAATGCAAAAACATCTTRATACTCCCTTAGCAAGTCCTTGAATTCTTGCCCCAACTTGTCATTCATGGCAGCACCTACCTTAACCGTCCTCCCTGGCAAGGTGGGATCCAACACAAAGTCTTCCTGTTGACCTCTTGGCTTTGGCCGAGAGATAGAAGCAAACAAACCATGGATGGCCATCCTCTCCTGGTGAATGCCACGAACCATCATTACTTTTCCAAACTTCCTCTTCTTGGTGACCCCTTGTTTCAAAGTCTRTGGCACATCGTTATCCTTGCCCCCAGCAAGGGGCTTGACGGTGGTAAGGTAGCACTCTTGAGCGACTTGTTGATCTCCATAAATTGTGCCAACCTTGCCCTCGTCGCTGATAAATTTCATCAACATTAAGTGTGTGACCACCACGGACTTCGAAGCATTGAGCGTTGGCCTACCGATGATGACGTTGTAGGTTGTCATATTTTTGACAACCAAGAACTTGACTCGCAAGTGCCTACAAACGTTTTCTCGTCCAAGACGAAGAGTGAGAGTGACCACTCCCACTAGCTGAATGATGCCACCACCAAACCCTATTATGGGATTATGGCATGGCACCAAATCATCATCATTGTATTTCAGCTTCTGAAGGCACTCGAAGCTTATGATGACAGAGGAGCTTCCCGTATCAATAAGAATGCGACGGACACGCTTATCCGCCACTTTTATCTCGACCACTAGAGGGTCATCATGGGGGGTGCTTACCTCCCCACGATCCTTCTCACAAATGAGAACGTCGGGGAACTTCTCCTCCTCCTCCTCCTCCTTCTTGTCCAGGAGCATGACTTGTTGAGGAGTTCTCACGTAATCTAGGTGACCCTTGGCAGTTGGGCCGCCTGCAGCGAAAC
>SNQN01006848.1:3456-17628 GCA_008642245.1 Bassia scoparia
GACTCATTGTTTGATGCGGCAAAGCCAAAACGCACAGCGTACTCCAGACGCTCGCCGAGATCAGTTTTGATCAAAATTCCTGCCCCACTCGCCTCCTTGGTAGATGACCCGTCGACAAATAACTCCCAAGGATTATCAGCTGTAGGAGGGGGCCGATTTGTACACTCAGTGATGAAGTCGGCCAACGCCTGAGCCTTAATCGCCTTTCTGGGCTCGTACTCTAACCCATAATTTGCCTGGTCATCCGGTTGGAATGATTTCGCCCTTCAATGACTTTTCGTACAGGCTGTCCTGTGAGAACTGTAATGGGATGTGCGTGGAAATAAGGTTTCAACTTTCTGCTTGCAATCACCAGGGCGTATACTATCGTTTCAATTGTTGAATATCTTGATTCAGCTCCTCTGTAAGCATGGCTAACAAAATACACGGGGTGTTGGGCTTTATCTCTCTCGGCGACCAAAACAGCACTTGTAGCATAATCGGAAATACCCAAGTAAACGTACAAGGGTTCTTTCGGCATTGGTGACACCAATTTTGGTATCTCCGAGAGATGCTTCTTTAGTTCTTGGAACGCCACCTCTGCTTCTTCATCCCACTTGAACGTGGACCTTTTCAAGGTCTTAAAAAACGCCAAACTCTTGTCCGCCGATTTAGACAGAAAACGCCCTAGTGCTGCCATGCAACCTGTCAGCCGTTGAACTTCCTTTACACTCCTTGGGGATTGCATGTCCAAGACAGCTTGAATTTTATCTGGATTCGCCTCTATTCCACGCTCATCCACCAAGAATCCCAAGCACTTGCCGCCATGAACGCCAAAAACACAYTTCTTCGGGTTTAGGCGCATATTGAATTTTCTTAAGGAATCAAACGTTTCCCTGAGATCAGCAATATGGTCAGATACTATCTTACTCTTAACAATCATATCATCAACGTAAACCTCGATATTTCGGCCAATCTGACCGTCRAATATCTGATTTACCAACCTCTGATAAGTAGCCCCGGCGTTTTTAAGGCCGAAGGGCATCACCTTATAGCAATAAACCCCTTGGTTTGTAATAAAGGCGGTGTGTGCCTGATCCTCCTCTGCCATTGGTATCTGATGATAACCAGCATYGGCGTCCATGAAACTAAAGAGGGCATGCCCKGCAGTAGAATCAACAAGTTTATCAATCTTTGGGAGAGGATAATCATCCTTCGGGCAGGCCTTGTTGAGATCCGTGAAATCAACATACATTCGCCACGTACCATTGGGTTTTTTGACCAAGACAACGTTGGCCAACCAATCAGTATACTGACATTCACGAATGAAACCAACTTCTAGCAACTTCTTCACCTCAGCAGCTGCTGCCAAACATCTTTCTCGCCCCTGATGTCGTAATTTTTGCTTCACAGGTTTATAACCATCTTTGATGCTAAGCTTGTGTTGCATCACTTGGGGAGAAATTCCTGGCATTTCATTGACTGTAAAGGCAAAAACATCTCGGTATTCCTTGAGAATATTGAGTATTTCTTCCTTCAATCCTTTGTCCAAGTTAGCCCCTACTCTGACTGTGTGARAAGGGTCATCRTCAATCGCCACTTCCTCATGGGAATCCAAGGGTTTTGGACGCCCATACYTCTTGGGATTATCAGCCAAGTACACATCCATTGGTGCTGTTAAATCTGGCTCTGTCTCTTTCCTTTTCTTGCTACTGGATGGGCTTTCTTCGGTTATCGCCCCTCGAAGACTATTAACATAGCACTCTCTGGCTGATCTCTGATYGCCATACAGTTTTCCAACCTTTCCATTGTCTGTCTCAAATTGCAACAGGAGTTGATAAGTCGAGATTGCCGCCTTGACTTGATTTAGCAATGGCCGCCCAATGATRATATTGTATGGCAAAGGCAAATCTACAACAATAAATTTGACCATCAAACTTTTTCCATGACCTTTCTCGCCTAGCCGAACAGGCAGDCGAATTGTGCCCCTTGGAAAGACACTCTGACCGCCGAATCCCACTAGGGGTTGTGCCAAGGGCTCCAGCTTTTCATTCCCACAACTGAGTTTTTTTAAACATTCATATGTAATAATATCGGATGAGCTGCCAGAATCGACTAACACTCGCCGGACCTTAGCGTTGGCGACCTTAATCTCTACTACCAATGGATCGTCATGTGGTAGACTTAACGGATTGGAGGATTTGTTGTCAAAAACCATGGTAGGGCATGGTGGAGGGGCGCTCCTGGCAACGTCTAACACTTTATGCTTAAGTTCATACAAATGTTGCTTCCTTCCCCTATTGCTTGGACCGCCTGAGGCCAAACCCCCACTGATCACGCCTACCATGACATCAGTATCATTGCTTCCAGTTGGTCGCTGCTTCTTGTTGTTTTCTTTATTAAGATACTTCGTTAGTTTTCCTTCATCTGCTAGCTTATCAAGTGCTCTCTTCAACTCGTTACAATTTCGAGTAGTATGTCCACAATCTCGGTGATATTCACACCATAAGTTCTTGTTCCTTTTATTCATCGGTGCCTGGACTGGGCGGGGCTTAGGTAGGAGGTTACTCTCCTTAATGTCCAAGTAAATTTCTCTCCTGTTGACGTTGTACCTCGGGTCAACTCCATCGTCGCGCTCTTTCCTCTTCTTATCGCTATCAGATCGATTATCTCTTCGATCGCCACCCCTCTGATCGCCCCCCTGCTTCCGTTCTGCGTTATCGGACTTCTTCTTTGCTGGGGGAGGATCACTATTATTTGCCTTTGAGGCTCTGATATAACGTTGTGCCATCTCCATGGCAACTGAATACYTGCGCACATCTTGAATCATCAAATCTTGCTTGAAACGCCCAGGTCGCAATCCGGTCAGCAGTGACGCGAATGCGACAGGGTCTTCCAAATTGGAAATCTTCAAAGACTCCGTGTTAAAAACGCTACTAATCTTTATTATATAGCCAAGCGGGAGCAATGTGTCCCCCACTATAACTTCACAGTATACCCTAGAGCACTAAAATATATGTTTTAAAAATATAATAAAAATTCAATTCAACCAGTCAAAAATTTCCAGATTACATTGTCAAATCAATCAAAAGACAATAATAACACTATACATACTCATTGGACATTAATATAATTTATAATGAACTTTAGACACTAATTATTATTATATCATGAAATTTGCTAAAAATGCTATACATATTATGATTTGGAACAAATTATTAACTTATAAGAATAATAATAGTTGGTTTATAAACAACTTGCATACATCCTGATCAAAAACATACAATTCACTCTTCATTCTTGAAACATCAAAAGCACAATGTTGCTACATAAATGTCATTATTCTTTCATTTTTATTGTAACTTCAAATGACACAAGTGCGAACATATATTAATGTATGAAGAATCACCGTGCATTAACAATCTTGATTCTCATTATAAATTTTATTAGTAGTAATGGAATTATGTACTCCGCTACTTTTATAATTATGAATTTACAATGTTACCTTTGTATGCGTATGAAAACCCATCTCCTCTATCATTCATTATGTAGTTTTTTTAACCCTAATAATTTATTATTGTTATGTTGTTCTAACTTTTCAGCTTATAAAAATCTTGGTAGTATCATATATATATATATATTAATATTTATTATATATATATATATATATATAGATATAATATAATTATATTATATGTTTGTTATACTTCAGCTTAAAAAAGTCTTGTAATATATAATTATATATATAATATAATATATATATATATATATAATATATAATACGTCATACTATACATATTATCTTTTTCAAGAGTACTCATTTAAGCTATCGGGGCTGTCAATAGAAACTAACAAGATCTTTTAATATGTTTCTCATTTGAATTGTAAATAACGTATGACACGTATCGCTGCACAAAATACAATTATCCATAAGCCAAGTGGAGCAATGAATCCCTTTAAAAAGTCTTTATACCCTTAACCAACCAAAAATTATACCTATCAACTTATACTTTCACTCCCTTCTAATTAAAGATCTACTAATAAGAAATTTCAATATTTTCAAATCAGAAAAACATATGCGCATTAAAAAGGAAGAATATGTTTGACAAATATTCACTAATTAAAATCATTTTTAACAGCAGGATAAAACAAAAAATTTACCGAGTTTTTTCAAACAAAAACATTAATTTTATAACAGTATAATCTAAAATTACTCCTAGCATAAATTTATAATCTATCAACTTACGGATTAGTGAAACTAGATTCTTCTATAATTATTTTTGATTCATCTTAATTAATTATACTAGAGACATAATAAGCTATATTGCATCGCAACGCATTCGCTTCACAAAATAGCTAAGTAGTTCATATGAAACTATTCACCAGGCTCCTGTTCAACTCATATTGAGCAGCAACCATAGGTTACTTCATGCGTTCTTTGCTATGAATTCGCTGCCGAAAACCAATCTCCAGACAGTTTGATGGTCGATGGAACCGGAGGGAGTTCGCTAACCATGTGAGCGAGCTTCATTCCCTTCAAGAGTAGTGGAAAGACATTTACACCACAGAGGCCTCACACTCCGTTTGACTCACCATTTGTCTTATGAGTCTGCCATCATGATCGTCTAGATCAGAAAGTTCCGGTCAAAGGATCCAAGTTGGAATCTGACTATCCTCCTACCACCGTATCAAGATTCCCTGCTAAATGAGTGTACGGAAGGTAAACTTCCCCTTGGAACACTTTCTGCCACAGTTCTGAGGTCACTTCTTAACCGAGCTAGCTCTCTCTGATCGCCGATGTCTCAGGACGCCGGTGCAGTAGTCCTTCTGGTGGCTGACGACGTGTTGAATGTCGTCGTCGTGCGCGGAATGCCGCGTTTCATGATCGTCCGGTTGACGACACGCAACATGAGTAGCCGAGATCTCCTGAGCCGCGACATTTGATTAACTAGTCCCCCTGGCCTCGGCGTCTGCTATGTGTTTATGATCTCCCTGGACATCCCGGATAACTGTGTAGCGCCTGACTCTGGACGCCACAGTATGCCTCTGACCTAATTCTCAGGAGAAAGCTGTCTGGAACCTCTGACTCGCTCTTACGCCGACTGGTTCACCCTTAGGAGCTAGAGGGGGCGAATGTGATCTGCGGCATCCATGGATCGGCTGCAAATTTGTAAGGACCATGCGGCTCCTCACACTCTGTCCCTCTATGAACTGCTGCTCAGAAACCCAGGCTGTGGCCTCGCCGGACTGTCTTCGAACTCTGCATGACAGCTGTGGCATTGACGCCATGATCCTGCACGCGTTACGTCCAGTATTGCGCGTATCCAAATCAAACAAATTGTGCTCCAAGACCTCTGATCTAAAGCACTGAATTCAATGTCAAATTTTGCGTCAAAATCGGTCAGATCTCTTCTGGTAACTCCTTCTTGAATGTACAACTTCTTTGACGGCCTGAGACTTGACATCTCCTATTATTTTGACATTCTCCGATGTTCCGAATTCTTCACGCTCGTCGGCACTGATACTACTTGCCATCTCACTTCCTTGATCGTAGGTCCCCACAGACAGGCGCCAATATGTTCCAAGTACGAAATCTGAATCTAGAAAAACTAGCGAATCTAAATCGTATGTGCTGGAATCTTGAGACTGGTGCAGAAAATCCGACCGAACAGTATGCGTTAACTGCGTCAGTATCCTGAGAGAGAGAAAAAGCACCAGAGGCAGAGTTTCCCTGGGACCACCATCCGAGCTGTAACTCAGCAACCAGGAAGGAGAGAGAAAGAAAGAGAATCAAAGAATTAAGAGAGAAATAACTTTTATTTTTATGTTAAATCTCAAGGTGTAAGTGTGTAATCCTGTAATTTAATGCCAAGCTCCCTATTTATAGACAATAGGGGGGTAATGTGGTAATTTTATCCTGACTTAGAAAGATCTAGAAGGCTTTCTAACTGAATTCAGTTAGAAAGCTTCTTTAAGAAGCTTTACCTGTTTGACTTGGTCAACCAAGTCAGTAATGGCATTCTTGTAATAACGGTTAATGGGCCAGGCCCAATACATAGTGGGCTGGAACAGTAATTAATTTTCTTCTACTATAAATACAATCACTACTACTGCTGAACACTCATATTGACAAWTTTAGTTTCGTCCGCCACCCGCTACTTCTACCGCTAATAAAAGCACAACTAATTGCAATGCTACTATTTTCGAATATGCCCTAAGTCTAAACTTTACTTATATAAATAATGGTATTTAGTAAACTAGTGGTGTAAGATACCATTTAGCTTTGAAGTACATTTTCAGAAAGCTATCAATGATAGCTTTTGGGTAGTTTTTTTCTCAAACACTATTATATTACTCTTATAATATCATATTTTTTAAGGTTTTTCCCAATGGTATGTCTGAGGTTTAGCGAATTCTCATTGGTATGTCTGAATTTTTTTTATTCCTATTGGTATGTCTCAGGTTTAGAAATTTTTCCCAAATATAACATTATTCAATTAAAAAGTAACATTTAACCATTGTAACCACCCAAACCACCACGAATCACCACAAGCCATTAGCGAAATCCCCGAATAGTATGTGTAGTCGAAGAAATGATCAGTGGTGATCCTTGGGTTTCGAGGTTGCCTGAATTTCGTATCATTTCTCATCATATGGAAGTGCAGGGAGGGCTGGTTTTGGCTCGGGATTTAATTGTGGATAATGAGTGGAATCTCCCATTATTATCCTCATTATTTACAAGTTGGGAAGTGGAGGCAATTAGCTCTGAGGTGCTGCCCTTAATTACATGCTTGCGAAGATGGATGGACTTGGGTGCATTCTCATCATGGTGACTATACAGTGAAGAGTGGGTATTATGTGGAGGTTGATAGCCATGCAAGGGGACAGGTTGCTGCATCTTCGAAAGGGCAAAGTCAGCTATGGCAAAAGCTTTGGCATGCAAATATTCCCCCCAAAATTCGCATTTTCGATTGGAAGCTGCTCTATGAGGGAGTGCCTGTGCTTGATAAATTAGGGGAGAGAGGTATGTATGTGGATACTCAATGTCCCATGTGTGGAGAGGAGAGGGAAACGTTAGCCCATGCCATTTTCTTGTGTCCAGAGGCGAGTGTTATGTGGCAACTTTCGGTTTTACGGCTTGATGTTAATGTTTTGAGGGAAGCTATTGTTTGGGATTGGCTCCTTTTCCTTGTACAACAGTTCAAGGAGATGGAATGGTGGTCAATTTTTTGGAGTATCTCATGGCAAATTTGGCTTCGTCGCAATGCGTGGCTCTTTAATCGTAAAACTTGTCCCATTACACTATCCTTAGACAAAGCTCAAAGCTTGGTCGGAGAGTATATTAAGGCTAATGCCCTCGAATGGTTGATTGATACCAATAAGGTTGATGGGTCTGGCTCGTGGTCTGCTCCTCCCAGAGGTTTATACAAGCTCAATACGGATGCCTCAGTATATCAGGGAGTCAAGGTTGGTTTGGGTGGTATTGTTCGTGATGGAGATGGTAGTGTGATGATGGCTACCTGTTTGCAGGTTGTGGGCGATTTTGGGGTGGAGTTGGCAGAGGCTATGGCATTGAGGCATGCTCTGCGGATTGCCTGAGAAAGTGGTTTGAGAAGTCTCGTGGTGGAAACTGATTGTTTACCACTGTATCAGAAGCTTAAGAAGCAGTTTAGGATTAATTCTCCTCTTGGTGTAGTGATTAGGGACATTTTTGTTTTACTTTCCTCTTGTAATTCCTATACTCTGTCATTTGTTCATAGGGGGGTAATCAGGTAACCAATGCTATGGCTAAGTTGAGTTTTAATTATGTTGATTATCGAGTCTGGTTGGAGGAAGCCCCGTTGGAGGTGAACTCGTTAATTGTTTCGGATCTTGATTAATAAAAGTCCTCTCTTCTCGTCAAAAAACTTTAGTGGACATTGATAGAGTTTGTTGCTGCAACGCAATTAGTTTTTCTCACAGGCCATGTCTTAGATAATTTGATTTTCCTGTAAGTGCATAAAAAATCTATTTTACTCCGTAATATATTAGGTAAAACCCTAAAACATTTAGATGAGTTAGAAATGACATTAAACAACTAAGAGGTTATGGATTCAATTTTTGATAAATGCATTTTTTTTTTAAATGTGGATCGTGGATGAGATCGTGAGAGAAGATGAACGTGTCATGTCAAATCAATGGCAATGCAAAATCAGATATTGTTGTTAGCGTATAATAAGCATGGTGGATTATAAGTTAACATTTGACAGATATAATAACATATTTACTTTTGCTCTAAAAACAATGGAAACTGATGTAGCTCAACAGTAAACTTATTACTCCCTCCGTAACATAATTCTCGCAGCAGTTGACTTTTCAAGTATTTTGAGGAAGAGTTTTAACCTAATAAATGATCTAATTAATCAAAATAATTCTAACATAATGAAGAATAAGATGGTATGTTTATTGTGTTGAAATTATTTTGATTAATTTGATCGTTTACTAGGTTAAATCTCTTCCTCAAAATACGTGAAAAGTCAAATGTTGCGAGAATTATGTTACGGAGGGAGTACTTTATTGAGGGTTAAGCTAGAAGTTCGATTCTAGTTGCAATTATTTTTTTCTCCCGTTTTATTACATTTCTCGATTCGAATACTTTCCATTTAATGAAGTTATATTAGAGACGATGGTATGTTTTATTGATGTTTGAAATTACTTTGATTCATTATTTTGATCGGTTTATCTAGGTTATTTTCTCTTCATCAAGGAATACGTGATTTAATGTTCATTAATTACTTGAGAATTATGTTACGGATGACTGTTATTTGAGGTTTAGAGGGCTAGAGAGTTCCGATTTTTAGTAGCTTTATTTTTTTTCTCCCTATTTATATATACTCATTTTCATGATTCGAAATGACATTTTTCGCTATTTAATAAGATTGCTATCGTAAGTTATAATTTTCTCTCAATAGGCGAACCTTGTATATTTTTATTCTAAGTTTATTGATCCACATCATCAAGGCTTTGCATATATCTTTTTTTTTTTTCGTCTAGCGTAATTAACGTTATCCTTAATAAGAGTTGACAAATAATCGCACCTCTAATATTGTGTGTTATTATTGCTGCGATAAGATCATTCACTCTAGGTTGTGGTATGAGCTACATATGACACCTATTTTAAGTGTTGGTTTTTATGTTTCACTTAGTTATTTTTTTGCACTGCGGATGTTCACGGTTAGTGCGTTTTGACGCGTTAGCGGCGGGACGCTTCAGGCACATTGGAGGCGGAAACGTAAGCCTCATTAGCGAAAGGGGCCTCATGCACACAGCAACGTGAGGGCGTCTCTTTTACAAAGGGCGTCCGGGCCGCTTAGGAACGGCCGACTACGTCAAAGCGGCCCAAGCGGGTATCCGACTCCGGGAATCTGTATTTGATGGTTTTGGATTTGGATTGAATGCGAAAATGTGAAATGCAAAGCACATATCTATAAAGCATAAGCATTAACCACATAGCATGCGGTAGGGAATAGCTTGGGGGGTAAATATCTTCTATATATCACTTCCCTTAAACGAGGTAAATTAATATAACATTTGCCCCTAGGAGACACCCAAAGCCAGGACTTAGACCGACTTCACAAAAGACTATATCTAAGGCACTGGGGGGCGACGCCGCAGAACGCCACCAAGGCCGAACTCTAACTTAGAAATAATAATGGAAAAGGTGGATCCAAACACCTCCCCACTTAAGTTGTGCACGACTCGTCACTTACAACATTACAAAAGGAAAAGAAGAATTCTCCTAGTCCTAACTATTGTTTCTTTTGCTGCGCGGCGTTGTACTTCAGGCCGGATCTTGTTCTGGAATCTCTTTCTTCTGTAGGCTTGCGCTTTGATGAGGGTGCCTCAGTCTTCTTCTTGTTGCGGTGAGCGCTTTGGTCGTGCACGCGAGTCTGTTCTTTCTTCCATGAAAGTTGAGTTCAGGACTCTTTTGGTAGGCTCACCATCTCATGCTGAGAGTGACGCTTGGAGGATTCTGGCGGTGTCCCTTGGTTGGAACACAGGCAATTTGGGCCATCACGAGCTGTAATCCATAGAAGGTACCACCCAGTTCGGCATCTCTAAAGAAGTCATTCCAAGGCACCACATTGAAAATCTCATGTCGGCGACAGTGAAGTCCAACTTCCCCTGCCCATTCACACGTTGCAGGCAACTTTTGGCGATACCCTTGATGGGTTTTTCTTTGGAGTACACCTTCCAGGTTTCCCTCATTTTGGGACGTCAACAAGTCGCCTTTGCTTCTTTTAGTGTCATGAAGTTGGCGACGCACCGTGTCCACGAGGCGCGCGCCTTCCCCTCAGCCAAGTGAATGTCAGCATAGACCTTTATCAAAAACCTGTGGCTTCATCGTGCTGTTGTTGCTTTTCTTGCCCATCAGCTACATCATGTACACGGCGCACATGCGCGGGCTCTCGTCTTTGTTGTTCTCTTCTTCTTCAAGCCGCGTCCTCCTTGTCGAGACTCATCTTCTAGGTCATGGCCGGCAACGTTGTTGAAGTTGTCCAAACCGCCTTGTGTTTGTTCTCCACATTTGTTTGCGGGCCTCTGCAAAACTAGGCAGCTCAATTTGCTTCTATCAAAGGAGAATCTTTCGGGTCCATGATGAACCAGATTCTTGTGATGGTTTAATGACCCTGATTTGTTAGATCGCCCCCCCACTTTTGCCTCGATTCGAACCGTTGAGTTGATGACACCACGCACCGCGTCACAGCGCCTTGGAGCCTGGAGTGGGCTGAGGCGGCGTTGTTGAGTCCTTCTTTTTGAGTTTTTTCTCCTTCCAAAGGAGTAATCAACGAGTCTCTCGCTGCGCTGACGGCCGCAGAGAGATGGCTTACGCCGCAATTTTTTGGGCCTCATTTCACGTCAGATGAATTAAAGACGATCTGTTCGCTCATGGTCTTGGATGTCGACACATGCGGACGAATCACGCACGTAGTCCGAATGAGCCCGTTGCTTAATTCCTGCAATTCCTCGGGCAATGAATCAGTGTTTTCTGGAGAAACTGGTTGCGTAATTCTTCTTGACGCCATGTATCATATTTCACTTCACCGGCCTCAATCTCGGCGTTGTTGTGTGCCAACCCAGAGCTTGCATAATCACATGCACTTGACCATGTGTCTACCTTCAAGGCTTTCCAGCTGACAACCTTGAAGAACTGTTCCATGTCGACAGGAAGTTTTGTACTATCTTGGGCACGCGGTGCGCCAACTGTAGCCTTCGGCTGGGGCTTGATCTTGGGCGCGCCAACGCTGGAAGCTTCCAACAGCGCGTTCATTTCATCACATTTTTCCAATGCCTTTCACAGCTTGGGTCAGACAAGTTCAACTGCTCCTGCAGAGCGCTTTTCTCCGATTCAGTACCGGACCATGCTCCAGGCTTCAATCATTTGCTTGCTCGATAACGAATAGTGTTCAGCCGAACCCATTCTTCGACTTCCTCTAGTACCTATCCTTTCATTCCAACGTTTCGCGACTCATTTTTCCTTTCCGGACTCCAGGTGCTATTTCGAACCTGCTCTGATCAACAACTGTCACGGTCCTAAAGCGTTGAGCTGGAGACGGCGGCGCGCTTCGCTTTGGAGGCGGAACGTAAGCCTCTTGCGGAAAGGCGCCTCACGAGCACACGCAACGGAGCATTTCATTTACAAAGTGGCGTCGGGCGCTTGGACGCCGACTAACGTTCAAAGCGGGCCCCAAGCGGGATCCGGACCAGATAGTATTCAGTTGGGATTTGGATGGAATGCTGAAATGTAAATGCAAGCACAATATTCTAAAGCAAAGGCATAACACATAGCGGGTATGGAAGAAGCTTGGTGAAATCTTTCTCATATATCAACCTCCCCTAAAGAGGTTAAATTAAATAATAATTGCCCTAGGAGACACCAAAGAGGACTAATAGACCTGACTAACAAAAGACATATTCTAAGCACTGTGGGGGCGACGGCAGAAGCCCAAAGGCGAGACTCTAACTTAGAGAAAAATACATGGGAAGAAGGGTTGATCCTAACACGATGCGTGCGCCTAAAAAATATTTATAAATTTTCGTATTTGTTCTATAATCATGCTGAACGAATTCGTATGTTTTAATTTTATTAGTGGTTTAATTCTATGTAATCAACATATAGCATATAAGACAAAAAAAAATGTTGATATACAGAAAAAAATGTACTCAAGATATAGATTCCAGAATAATAAAACATTGAAGTTTGAAATATAACCATGTAACTATAATATGAAATTATGTTTGCAATTTCTTCCTGTTTATGTCAATCAAATTATTTTGCAATTTAATTCTTTTATAAAAAGTGATTATGTTTTTTTCATTGTTAACTTGTTTATATGATAAAAGAGAAAGTCACTCTAATAGTTAGTGCTTATTGAATTCAAATACAAACCATTTTTGAACTTCTTCTATATTTATGCAAATTTGGCAATAAATTGGAGCGAAAAAATTAATATAAATTAATTTTTTAATAAGAATGTAATTAATCATTAAGGGCATGTGACGATGAACATTCAAAGGGGGACCCAATCTTCCTCCCCTTGGCTTATATAATAAGAGATAGAATTTCGCATTATGAATGGCATTGTTTGCTTCATAAACCGTGTTTATTTGAATGACAATTCTGCCATGATAGATAAACCATCAACATTGATTTTGTTTTTCACCCTATCTGCGGTCGGGAAACCATCATCTAAATATGGATTTACGAGTGCAAAATCACTTCTAGATAACGTTTATTAGATAAATATCATTCAAATTTAATAGCAGTTAGAGCAAACTCAGAGAAAAGATAGATATATATAATATATTATATATAATTATTAATATATATACTATATATATAAAATAATATAGAGTCAGGATCCAGTGAAAACACATGTTATAATGAAACGTGAAAACCAAAATATGAGTACTTTTACATTTAAGGTAACATACAAACTATAAGGGGTACACAAGACTTACCTAGACTGTTGCATAGAACAGTACAAAACCGGTTACCCCTTTAACCTTCAATTGTACCTCCAGATGAAATACAAGTTACATAAATTATCGGATGTCATCTTTCAAATCTACTCGTCAAGTAAAGTTTTTAGTTTCACTTTAAGGTTTGTTTTCACATGATCCTTAAGTATATAGAGTCAGATGCCAGTAGAAAACCACATGGTATATGAAAACGTGAAAACCAAAAGAAATGGTACATTACCCATTTCACTGCGCCGGTACAACAAGCAATAAAGGGGTACACAAAGACTTTAGCTACTTGATGAACAGTAACGTTACCCCATGAAACAAGTATATGGATAGATTAAATCGTGACGCCATCTCGAAATCCTACGTCAAATTAAAAGTTTTCGTTTTCACCTAAGTATGTGTTCTCACAGATCCTATTCCATATATATATTATATAATTATATATATATATATTATATATATAATAATAATATATTATATATTATATATCATATATATATTATATATAATAGTTGTTATATTATGTAGGAACATATATCATGTTTAGGTTATGAAATAACTATTAGATTGCAAGTTATTCTTGCAAATACGAGGTTGATACAGATCCTTAAAAAACAAAAATACAAGCTATTAAATGTGAGTATCTCATACCAGCAATGTGTCAGGACCAAACCAATAGGATTTTTTTTAAATATTGACTTTTTTTTAATTTGCTGACACTAGATTTTTCTTCACGCAGATAAAGAGTAAACCAGTAGTAGTTATGATGGAGGATGCTTTCAAGTTAGTCTTGCATACTCAAATGAAGAATGAAAATTTGGGCAACTTCTTCTCCAATTAACAGCCATACGAAATGAAGTGCAATGTAACCTGTATGTGCAATGATTCATAGTTTGTATATTGGAGCAATTCAAGATTGTTACATTAAAAACTATTGTGTTACATATATGAATCGTACATGTCGTAAGGTTTTACAATTGGTCACCTCTGAGATGGGAGACTTGTAAGATTGGTTAGGTCTAACTTTAATTTTTTTTGTACCTTAGCATAGAATTATAATGCAATGTAATGAGTCACGATCATCATGGTATCAACATGTATGTACGAGAATGTGATGAGTAAATTTCACATTGAATTTTGGGACAAACTAACTTACATTCTTTGTCCTAAGTTCAGTTACAC
>SNQN01006848.1:24882-36251 GCA_008642245.1 Bassia scoparia
TTAAATTTGGCACCAAAGGGTATTTGGCAATTTTCTTCTGGTCGACTTCAACACATTCCTGCACTGCAATCATCCGCACCTTCTCTTCCACACTGGGGATGATTAAACATCCCAATGGATGGCTAGCCAACCTCAAGGCTACCAAAGATGCCATCCAATTTCGAATCTAGGCTATTCATTTGAGCCTCACCACTTCGCATTGACGTGTGATTTGTTGAATGTAACTTGAGTTCTCCGATCCTTTGATGTGCCATATGTAAAACCTGCACCATTATACACCAAGATTGGTTCTAATCTGACTGAATACCAACTATTATGCAAATCGTTACCACCAAAAAATCTGGGCTCCCTTTCTTCTCTCTTTTCTCCCTCCCCTTCCTTCCCTTCTCTCCTCCTCCCCTTCCTCCTCCCCTCAATTAAAGGGACTACAGAAAAATCACCAAATATGTTAGATATGGGACTTAAAGGGTTAAATAAGTGATTTAATGCTACTGTCTCCAATAAACACAAACAAATTATACAAGTGCAATAATAAGATTGCAAAATTTAATGAAACACAAAGCAAACATGCATATCAGTTATATACTAGAGCAAGATGATCTCAATCTTTCTCATCATGCTTAAAATATGCAAATAGAACCAAGATAGATAGACTATAAAAAGAACATAACACACTTTTCATTCACCCAAGAATTTTGTATAGATCAAGGCACTTGTAGCACACTGTGCCACTGATTGCAAATAGGAATGAGTAATTTAAGTAGCAATATTATTCTACTAAAAGACGACATTCCACTCGTCCATTTTCAACACTCTTCTTTGAATGAATTTTATACGCCTCCGTCCTTGTATGCCACTGCCCATTGGCTACTCTTTGGCTTCAATAGAAAACTAAACAGCAAGTTAATGGTGTACACATTAACTACAGCGAACGCTCACATTAAGCAGTGTTTGAACTAATCCATCGCTAAGAAAACAATTTGTTTCACTTAAACTCATACATATATTTGAGTACTCCAAACTCACAACCTTTCTCAGTAACAAATACTATACAGACATCCATAAATTGTAATTATGTTAAGCCAAATGTTTCGGCAGATGCTCAAGGCAAACACTTAATTTGATTGCAATGTCATTATCACTAGCCATTCTGATGGTTCATCATACACCTAAAACATCAGACAATGATGAATAATCCCATGTCAATATGTCATGAAGAAACTTTCCTTCAAAATTAATAGTTATTCTATTCATATATTGTTAACTTACAATGAATCATTAGATACTGTAAGATACTGAAGTACAAATGAATTAATTGCAAAGAAGGAATTCTTTGAAACCCAATCGATTCCAAAATCTAAGGATAATAATGTGTGACTTTGAGTATGATTAGTTAAGCAATCTAGTTTTAATCAATCAATCATTCATCTTAATACAAATTTGTGTACTTTAACATAAATAAACACCATCAAACTGATAATCTTCAGATTACACTTTGAATCCAAGAATATTCAAGCTTGTGAGGTTTTTTTTTTCTTTCAACAATAAAGTTGCAAGCTTTCACACTAAACTCTCAAAAAAATCAAAACTATTAAGCGATAAAACCCAACTAAACATACCCAAGTGCCCAACAACATATAAACCCCAAATCACAACACCATGATCAATTAAATCAAAAACATAAGCAAAAATAAGAAACTAATTACACCCAAATCCAAACCCAAAACCAGAAAAATAATAAGAACATAAAAAAATGACCTGGAATTCCACGAGAAAGGTCAAGTTGAGCATCATGAGGTCCAAATTCATCACCATCAATGAAGCTCTCAATGACTTGGCCATAACCTTGAAAGTTTCAGGGGTGCTTCAATTGCTTTAATTTGACAACTTGATTCTTCTCCTTTTCAGCACACTTGTTGTTGTTCATTTCGAGTAGTTTTGAATGAATTTTATGATATGTATGATTTGGTAAGATTGATACAAGTTTGGCGTTACTTTTTCGATTTGCGGAGAGATTCTTTGGCGTGGTTGTTTGTTGTGGAAGTTGTAAAGCTCCACGAGATAAAATCTTTATGAACGTTTGTCGTTGACAATCACACATGATAATTATTGATAATGATAAGAAATGGGGCCCAGTATTGTGCTAATTGTGATTAAGGAGATAAGGGATATGTTCAATTATGCACAGATCTTGACACACTAACAAAGTATCCAAACACAAATTGGAGATTAGGGGCAGATTTTGGATCTTGAAGAGATGCAACCTCATCTAATCGAGGAGCACAACAATTCTAGTCCTCTAAACTTGATAAATATTGGTAAGCACGTTTGCGGATAAGGTAGGTCGCATCTTCAAATTAAATTATCTCGGATAAAGTTTGTAAGTCACTAACTAGGAGATTTGGAGTAAAAAATTTAAGGAAATTTCCAAATGGTACACAACGAATTTCTTGTAAAATCCTAATGATAGACATGAGAATTTTAAAATCCCATCATATAGACTGATTTAAGGTATAGTGTGTGAACAACCAAAATCCACCAACGAAGCTAAACTCTCCCAGTTGTGGGGTGATAGTAGGGAGTTTAAAAAAATTACCAATAACTATATTGGGCAAAAATTTGGGATAAGACCTATTGCCAATATTATGGTCAAAGACCTGGGCTATATATAATTCAAAAGTGACGCTGATCTCTAACACGACCAAACCTTACCTGAAATTAGGGGTTGGGTGAGATTTTCGACCTGAATGTTTAAAACGGGTCAAACCTAACCTGCAGTTAAATGGGTTAGGTTCGGGTTGAAAAGTCCAACCTAAAATAAACCTGAAATGACTTGCCACTTCTATGATAAAATGAAAAAAGGTTTGTAAGTTTAATTATTAGTTTTGTTTGTTTGTTTTTTTACTTGGTTTGTAACTTGAAAGACTAAGCACTACCGTGTTGTATGTTTGAACACTTTGGTTTAAGTTTCTTAGTTATATTATGAGGATTTTTTTTCATATATTTACCTATGTTAACAGATCACAAATCGGTTCAACATGTTTTTAGCAGGTTAGGTTAGTTTCAAAATCTTAACCTTCCAAGTAACAAGTTAGGTTCGGGTTAGGTCCGACTGATCTGTAAACCGCTAACCCGACCTATGAATGATCCGATCTGACATGTTTGACGTCCCTAGGTGGCAAGGGATGGACAATTGAGTGGTTGTGGTGGCTGGAGAGGTACGATTTAGTGGCTGTGGTGGGTGTGGCGATTTGTGGAAGTGGTTTTGGTGGGTGTGGTGATTAAAGACAATGGTAAGGTGGTTGCCAAGGAAGGCGTAGAGGGAGGTGGTTGTGGCTGGGGAGGCATAGAGGGAGGTGGTTGTGGTTGGGAAGGGCCATTTGAGGGTGGTCGGGGTGGTTTTGGTTGAGTTCACATATATACACTAAACTCGTGTCTATATATGGGATTTTTAAACTCTCATGTCTACCACTGGATTCAAAAAATTCGCGAGTACCACTGGGAATTTCCCAAAATTTTAATATATTCAATAATGTGGCACTCATTAAATTGTGTTTGAAAATGATAACTCAAATGGACAATCTAGCTTTCAAAATGCTGGAATCCAAACACATCATTTGCCTAGATAAACCCATCAGTTTCTTGAAGTGGTCATACATTTGGAGAACGAAACCTTAAAGAAGCATGGCTATATTTACACAACTTTGCAACTATAGAATGTTGAAGTGGAGAGCATATTAATCTTAGGGATGACAATTAAGTTGGTTTCTCACCAATTAAACCATGTTTGAGACCTTGTCTAACCATTCGCTGTCTTGATGTTGATTCAATTACTCTCAGGGAAAATGGGATTTTAAATCACCACTCTTGTCCTAACTTTATTCCGGAGAAAATCAAGTGTATTATACTACCTCTTAATGCCACTCATCATGACTATTATCCTTCATATATATTGTGGACAATGCTACTGATTATTTGAAAAAATTACACACATGAGATAATTAAATGGGTAGAAGGGTAAGTTATTAATAAATTAGCATTGTGATATATAAGTGCAAAAAATGGTCACATTTATAGGGCTTATTTACTTCATATTTTAGCTTTTTTGTGTGTTTTCCACATCGTTTTGCTAGCTTTTCGGCTAGATTTCCACTTTGTATAGCTTTGTGGAACTTTTAGAGTTTTTAGTGGTTTTCTTAGGTTTTTAGCTTACTTTCTTCTCAACTCTCTTTTTATGCTCTCAAATGCAAGTCTTGTGTGTTGTTGCAAGTTGCCATGAAATATGAATTGGTTTTACAAAAGTTGTGCTTTAAGTAACGTTTCTGTACTCAAACCTCTTCTTAGAGCAATATATTTGTGCCTGTTTTGAGTTTGCAAGTGAGATTGTCCATTGGAAAGTAGACTTCGAGAGCTTTCCAACGGTATATACAAGTTGCAATCCAAACTCTGAGGCGAAGTTTTAGGCGGTCAAAGTTGGAGTTCAAGGAGCATTGACCGAGGACCAGAAGTCAGAAAATTCAGAGAAATGTTGAGCAGTTGGGGCGCTGCCCCAACCTGCGAGCCCCCCCAACTTCTTTCCCCTTGGCCAGTTTTCTTTAGAAATCCAACGAATTGCTTATCCATACCATAAATGTGAGAGTTTTGATTTCTTCCAAATGTTAATTAAAATTGCCCCTTTATACACTTTTTTTTACCTAATGCCATTATTGTTGTTTTCACTCAAATCTCTTCCTTCGACATGTGTATATATATATATATATATATATATATATATATATATATATATATATATATATATATATATGCAAAAACCAATTACGAGTAGTTGGATTGTAGTTTAGGAATTAATAAAAGTGCAACTTTTTTTGAAAGTAAAATTAAATAAACACATACAAATTGAATGAAATATACATTTTTTCCGTGTTACAATTGTTGCATATTGAACATTATTTGTGTCCTCTTGCACATCATTGTGTTAAACAACCTTCAATATGAGGGGTCTATTGATCTGTTGTAACCTTAGAAGATAATAAAAGCGTAGCTTTATTTGGGGATGAGGAATGTGTTCACATTTTTCATTATCACTAACGGGGCGTTTGACATGTGGGAATGAGAATTTGAGAAATATAGATGAGAGTGAGAATGAGAATGAGAAGGTGAGAATTCAACAAATAATCTTTATCCTTTGTTTGACATTTCATTGGGGATAAGATATTGGGTTATTTCAGTCTTTTCATTAAAATGATCATATTCCCACAATTTTATTACCTACCCCCACTAGGTAATAAAACTCGGAGAATAAATGCTATTTAATCCCATTCTCATTCCCACTCTAGAACCCAATTCCCATATGTCAAACATTGGAATAAAGCTTATTGTGGATAAAGTTAAATTGCTGAGTGTGTTGACAAAGTTTGTTATTTGGACAAGAATCAACCAAGATACAAATTATGTTCTCACCTAATTACATATTGCGAATATACGAAGTAGTTGTATTACTTGGAAGTATATTTTAATATCTCTGTGATTTTTAACTTTTAAGAATATTTTGTTTGATTTTACCTTTCACTACCAATTGTTATTAATGCAATTAGTTCTCTTGTCCGTTCGATGCACATGCTGATGGGTTTACAAATATTAATTAGTATAATACCCGTGCGTTGTACGGCTTATAAAACTGCTTTTAACTACTTTGAGAATTACCAAGTAAAATCATCTAATAATTGGAGTGGGGTAAAAAATTATAGATATATTGGAGTAATAAAAGTGTAAATAAAACAAAAGGTGTTCTTTGTACTTTTAGTACCTGAATATAAAATAAATTAACAACTTTCTATTATGGAATAAAATAGAAGGGGTACTAATTATAAATTAGAACTCACATAAAAATATTAAACATAATTAAATAATTACATGTATGATAAAGTTAAATATCATACAATCCGTACCTGGTCAAGTTGGACTTATAATAAGAATGACCAAAATTTCATTAAAACATTTTATGACTGACCATAATGTGACCTGATAACCAAATTAAGCTTGCAAGCTTACACTTTTTACTACTTTTAGGATTACCAAGTAAAATAATCTAATAGTTGAAGGGGTAAAAAACATTATAGATATATTGGAGTAATAGAAGCTAAGTGTAAATAGATCAGAAAGAAGTGTGTTTTATGGTTTTAGTACCTTATTATAAAATAAATTTAACACTTTTCTAAAATGAAATAAAATAGAGGAATCACTAATTATAAATTAAGAACTCGCATAAAGATATTAAACATAATAAAATAATTACTTGTATGATACAATTAAATATCGTACGTTGTACGTACCTGACCAAGTTAGACTGATATAATATATAATATACTCCGTACTATGAATGACCAAAATTTTATGAAAAATGTCCTTAATGTGACTTGATAACCAAATTAAGCTTGCACTGCAGGCTTACACTTGCAATCAATATGGCTTTTTATTTATACGTGTAATTTAAAAGATCTTTAACATCTTCATATACAATCTTACATGTTACTTTAAAAAAATCCCTCCACTCTTTTTTTTTACCAGATATATAATATTCATAATAATTTCTAAAAGATATTGCAATTTTAATGATCACTAAAATAACAACATCAACTTAATTTAAAAAAATTTAACAAACTCTATCTATTCATCGTAGCAAATTAATTAATAGTGATTAGCCAATATAGTGACCAGTGAATATGCTTATCATATCTAAAAAAATATTATTATCATATCTAGCATATAAAAAAAAAGTTTCTAAAAAAATAAAAATAAATAAATTAAAATAAACATATATATTTGTACGGTGAGATTTACTATAATCAACCATATGTATTAAAACATAATCACATATTATAGTGATATCAAACAATAACAAGATACAATAATAAGAAACACCTATAAAGAATGAAAAAAACCTACAATTAAAATAGCTAAAAAACAAACTTAACAACATATTGATGAAACAAGATGAAAAAAAAGACGAATTAAATGAAAAGATGGTGAGAGTTTTTCGATAAAGAAAAATCTCATACATTAAATAATAATATAATTAATAATAATATTATTATAATTATTATATTATATTGTATCTCTATTAGATATATAGCCAAGTGGGGAGCATTGGCCTCCCGTATTAAAAACAAATAATACCCTTAATGATGTAAAAACTTAATTGCCCCTTATTAAAAAAATAATAATTCTCTTATTTTTTGTCTAAAATAAAAAAGAAAATTTAATAATTGATGTAAAATAGCATTAAATAATAAATAACATGAATTACATTGCTAATTTATTCATTGAACACTAAACATTGGCAAATTATTTGAAAAAAGTTTAATTAATAGTAATTAAATATAAATACTAATACATTTATACTATTTTTTTTCTATCATGAATCAGTTTAATCATTGCATGCCAAATTTCTTGAAATCATATTAATTAAATATACTATTATTTATATGTATTTCATATATGTTACTATTTGTATCAATGTGAATATATCATTAATTCTTTTTGTCGGAAGATCCATTGAAAGGAAAAAATTGACCGAAAAATTTGATAAATCAGTAATAACTACACTCGCACATTTGTTTAATTTGAAACTATCACCCAATTACATGAACTGTTTTTTTCTAATAATATTTTGTCTAATTTTAATTTTAAAACGACCACACGGCAATCGCGGTGCTTATAGTGTTTACAACCTAACCTATGATAATAATAAATATGATCCCCCATAACGTAAAAACTTTTTTAAAAAAAATTAAATGCAGCACGCATCGCGTCATCAATATAATATTATTACTGATATGAATATAAAAGGTATAATATCCTGTAAAAGAAGCATATGTGAGTTTGAAAACGATAAAAACGAACACATTCAATAAGATGAAGAATGGATGATTTTTTAACGGTAAGGTTCTCTACCTTAAATTAAGAATATTATTATTAATGATATGAATAAAAAGATACTATATTCATAAAATAAAAATCTATCTATATTTAATAATTAATATAATATATTAAATTAATATATATATATAATATATATATATTAATATCTTAGAACATAATATTTGGGTTCTTTGCAAATATTATAGTGATTACGCATATACTCTTATGATATTAAAGATATACATAGAAAATATTTTAACATCCTCTATCCTTTATAATATACGAGTACAAAATATAAATGGTTTATTATAGTTAAGATTGAGTATAAATTCTTTCTTTATTTATTTTTTATAATTATGTAATAATTATTATATTATATTATAAGATAAGCGAATCAGGGAGTGAAAAATGTCAGCTCCACGTTGATCCGTTTGTCTTATAGTATAAGATCTTTATTTATTTTTTATAATTATATAATAATAATTATATCTCTATTATATAAGGGAAGGGGGGAGGAAGATGGTGTCCCCCCTCTTAAAAGACTTTTATACCCTTAATGAAATTTAAAAATTATGAATTGATCCTTTAATAATTATGTCATTTATGTGATTAAATATGAAAATTGCATTAATTATGTGAGTTAATTAGTCAAAAATATTAAACAATGAACATTATTTCAATTTGTATTAAAACATTAATGGTTGTATTTTGAATTTCAACTTTGAAGACATAATTATTTACAAAATAATTACAATTCAGATAAATTGTATTGCTACTTAGCTATAAATCTTTTATTATGATACATCTCATATAATCATTTTTGATGAAATACGAGATATTTTTTTCATAAATACAAGCACGCATCGCGTGCACATAAAAACTAGTTATATTATAAGATAAGCGAATCAGTTCAGGGAGTGACAAATGTCAGCTCCACGTTGATCCGCTTGTCTTATAGTATAAGATATAGATTTTTTGTATATTTTTATAATTTTGAGAACATATGTAGTAAGAAATTTTTTAATTAAATATAATAATAATATGAATAAAAAGAAGCAAAATACGAAATATAAAAAAGAACACGTCTTGTCAAACAAATATATAATTATTTGACTAAAGTGAACACTACTACATAAGTAGGCTATAGCAATAGTTTACTTGCAACACTTCTAATTGTGTTGCATATTTTTACAATTGATAGAATGTTGTAACACTTTAATTCAAAACGTTGCGTGTTAAAATTTATTGCAATTTAAGCAACATTTATTCTAAAATGTTGCATTTGTATGATATTGACAACATTTATTGGCAACACTTTAGCAACATTTATTCGCAACACCATTTAAAAAACGTTGCAATATATATATATATATAATAAATTAAAAAAAAGGTGAAAGCGGGAATGAAAATAGGAAACCGCCTTTACCAATTTCACCCACACAATTCACATATCACATGAGACAAAACAAAAACCCTCATACCTACTCACATTGATCGTCTTCCCCACAAACTCAGAATTTTCCTCAAAAAATTCCATCATCTACGACCACGTTCTGCTACGGCCACCGCAACTATTCTGTTAGTCAGTCGTCGCCGCTACTCTTAGCCACCGCAGCCACGACCACCGTTGCTGTTCTAAGCCATCACCGCTGCTGTTCTAAGCCATCACCTCTGCTCTTCTAAGCCACCATTGCGATTGTATTAAGTAATATTCTCGATTTATTGTTTCCCTCGTACGATTGAGTAAGATTAGCCATGAATTAAAACAATTTTAATCTTTTAATTCTATGAATATGCTCTATTAATTCTGAATTAGTAAAAGTTTCAATATTTTTCGAATTTTGATGCTTGAATTCTAGGTTTAGTTCAAAATTTTGCCTTTTGTGTTTGAAATAGGCAACATGAATAAAATTTCTAGAGATTTAGTTCACTTTTCTGTTTTTCTAAGTTCAAATTCTGCCTGAGCTCAAAAATCCGAAGTTTCAGATCGACAACTTGGTTTTTAGTTCGAGAATTTGATATTTGAGTTGGAAAATTGGATTTTTTTTTGTCAAAAAATTCTGGGCAATTTTTTTTTGTCAAAAAATTCTGGGCAATTTTTTTTTTCTTGCGTTTTGGGGGCAGATTTTGGGTGGGTTTTGTTCAAATCTTCAAACCAAGAGGTGTGCTATTGGAGCATGATTCAACAATGCTGCTTTTTTGTGAATTTTGGGGAGATGGAAGAATGTTTTCACAGTGTTTTTGGGTAAAGTTTTGGCCAGCAATTCCAAATCCGATTTTTGATTCTGTAAATGCAAATTTACCCTAATTTCGTTCGTCTTGTTGATAATTGCAAATTGGGGTTGTTGTTCCCTCCCCCCCCCCAAAAAAAAACTTAGGGTTCTAATTTGTCAACAGGAATTACTTCTTATTTTGTGTCCACATGTAAATATATACACATTCACTCTTTTTTATTTCATTTGTTTTTGTGTCCCCAAAACTATCAAAGTGTTAATCTGTTGAGCGTTGTTGTTAACTGAGTTTGTTGTTGATTTTGTTTTTATTTTTAACACCCTTAATTGAATCGAGTTGTAATGTGTAGGTGACGAATGGCAAAGGGAATCAAGGTTGCAAAAACCGTGAATCCTTATGAGAAAGAAAGAATACAACGTATTGCAGAGTGCAAGACAAGGCTACTAGAGTCTGGTATCTTAGACATCAGCAAGTCATTGACAAACATGGTGGACAGCAAAGCAAACAAAAAGAGGAAAAAGAAGTCAAAAGGGTCTAGAGAAGGAAAAAAGGATCCTGATTATGATCCTGTTAGTGAAGAAGACCAAGAGGATGAAGGACAAAGCTCAAATCATGCTAAATCCACTAAGAAGCTGGTAAATCTAATTGTGCTATACTGCCATGAAAGGTTGTTTGTTATCACTATAGTTTTGCTTTATTTTCCACTGATTTTGATATTTTTTTTTCCTTTACACGTTGTGGACTTCAAACTTGAAATCATTCATGGATTTCATAGAAGAAGAATGCAGATCGTCACCAAGAACACCAAGATGAAGGCAGTGCAACAGAGCTGGTTAGAGAGGTGGTTAGAGAGCCTGCAGGAGAAGGGTCCACAACGATGGTCAAAAAGCCGGTAATACGTTTGATTCTTCTTTATATGCTAACACTTTGATAGTTTGTATGTCCAAAAAAGTCACAAATTAAAATGTGTTGGATCGACTGAACAATACAAGAGGGGGGGTGAATTGTATTGTAGGGAACTTAAGTAATTTTCGCGGAATTAAAAGAACTTAAGCAAAAGAAACTTGAGACAAGAAGTTTTCCAAACACATAAACTCTCGAGACAAATGCCAAGAGAGGAAAAAACTGTGACCTGATGCAACACAGGATTTTGTCTTAATTATAAAGGATGCAACACCTATTACAATTTAAGACACTCGTTCTCAGTTCCTAAAGAA